>ML806446.1:272487-287748 GCA_009831015.1 Picea engelmannii
CTGTGTTTCTCTTATGTATGACTGATGCTGAATATGCCATTGTTTATTCCCCTGCATTATTGTGATCATCATTTAGTGACTCGGCAAAGAGTTTAAAAGAAGCATAATTGTTTAAGTACGGTAACAACTGATTCACCCCCCCCTCTCAGTTGACTAACAAATTTCACTTTTGTGATTAAGCATATTTCTAGTACTGCTAACAAAGTTGTTGATGCTTTGAGAAGGAAGTGTTTGTTGTTGCAGGAGTTCAGAGTCAAAACGTTAGGTTTTGCAGATCTCAGGGACATGTACGCAGATGATCAGAATTTCAAGGAAGCATATGAAGCAGCTGAGAATCCAGTTCTCAGAGATAGAAGCCCTTGGATAGACTATATGATCCAAGAAGGATTGTTTTTCAGAGGCAATCAACTGTGTATTCTGAAACTCTCCATGAGGGAGAACTTGCTGAAGGAGAAACACAATGGAGGATTGGCAGGACATTTTGGCCATGACAAGACGTTCGCAAAATTGAATGACTCATATTTTTGGCCAGGAATGCGAGCAGATGTCAAGAGATTTGTAGAAAGATGTAGAGTTTGCCAGCATTCGAAGGGAAGGAAGAAGAATGCAAGGTTTTATCATCCATTGCCCATACCAGAGAGGTCGTGGGAGGCGATAAGCATGGATTTTGTATTGGGGTTGCCAAGGACACAAAGAGGTGTTGATTCAATCTTTGTGGTAGTGGATAGGTTTTCTAAAATGGCACACTTCATTCCATGCCAGAAGACCAGTGATGCAACTCACATTGCTAATCTATTTTTCAAAGAGGTCATTCAACTTCATGGTTTGCCGAGAAGTATAGTTTCGGACAGAGACACCAAATTTATAGGGCATTTTTGGAGGACCTTATGGAAGAAGCTAGGAACTAACCTGTTATTTAGTTCAACGTATCATCCTCAGATGGATGGACAGACAGAAGTGGTCAATAGAAGTCTGGGAGACTTGTTGAGAAGCTTGGTGACAGAACACCACAACCAGTGGGACAATATATTACCACAGGCAGAGTTTGCATATAACAATTCAGTGAATCGGAGCACAGGGAAAAGTCCATTTCAGGTTGTTTATGGTATGCAACCGAGGGGAATTTCTGAACTGAGAGATTCAGAACAGACTGCTACTAGCAGCGCTAGTGCAGAAGAGTTCGCAGAGACAATGAAATAACTTCACATCCAGGTGAAGAAGCGACTGCTGAAATCAAGCCAGGAGTATAAACAGAGAGCCGATCAACATAGAAGACAACTTCAAATTGAATTTGGTGATCTAGTTCTGGCACACTTGAGGAAAGAAAGGTTCCCGAGGGGAACATACAATAAGCTAAAGATGAAGAAAATCGAACCATGCAAGGTCTTGAGAAAATTTGGGACAAATGCTTATGAGATTGAACTACCCGATGGGATCGAAATATCTCTGATATTCAATATCTCAAATTTGTACCCATACAGGGCTGGAGAAGTAAAGACTGGATTTGAGAAGCCATTGATCCAGTGGATAGAACAATCGCTAGTTGCAGAGAAGCCACAGATGGAGTGCATACTGGACAAGAGGGTGAGCAAGAAAACCAGGCGGAAGCAATACTTCGAGTATCTGGTCAAATGGAAGAACCACCCAGTTGAAGATGCCAGCTGGGAGACTGAAGTAGAAATATAGAAGCATGGACAGACCGTGCAGGAGCTCATGGACAGGAGCCCATGAAAGTTTTCAAGCAAGGGAGTATGATGCAGGAGCATCGCCAACACATCAAGCGAGCCAGCATGGAAGCGGAAGACAGCTGGACAAGCCAGCACAAATTTTGAAAACACTTTGGAATTGTTGCACGATATTAAATGAACCATTAAGATGAAGTGCACTTTGTATATTGTAAATGGACCTTGAGCGGATAGCTCTCGTCCTTAGTAGATAGACGACATTTAAAATAGTTAATGCAGGTAGATAGAAATTTAATTTTAGATTTGATATATTTAGAGCGCAAGAGGGAAACGGGATATAGACACCCTCATTGTGAATTTGCATTATTGAGAATTCTGGAGCATTAGAGCAAGAGCATGTAGAGAGCTGTGTAAGAACACCCATGTACAGATACTTGAATTAATAGAAGAGATTGATTCAAATTCATGGTTTTTGTGTCTGTTCTCTGTGTATTGATGTTGATGTGCTCATGAATGGTTGCTTTCAGTCACACATTTGCTTTTATGTGCTGTGTATATGATTTCATGTTTGAATTGAAGCCTGAAAGGGTGAAGGAATGAGTTTCAATTGTTTCTCTATTTGAGCTGTAGAATTCCTGCAAGGAGTGCAGTCGAATTGTCCGCAAGGAGTGCGTTGATAGAGGGGTTCAAATAGAGATAGATTTTGTTCTCATTTCCTCAAAGGTGCAGTTGAGCACAAGGCCGTGCAAGGAGTGCGCAGGCTGGGTAAAAGTCTCAGGGTTGCGAACCTGAGTAAAGAGCCGAAAGACTGCTTCTACAGGGGTGCGCAGAGTCGAGGGACTTCAACACTTAGACATTGTTGAAGGTTTGCCGCAAGGAGTGTGTGCAAGAGGGTTTTATTTCTAAAGACTTAAAGCTGTGGGAAAAGCTCAGGAAGGATAGGCCTTTGAGTTTGTTGGAGAACAACGAGGAAAATTTTTGACTTGAAGTTCGAGGGAAGCATCGCAAGTTTGCAAGCAGGTGAATGAGTTCCGTGGAAAAGAACACTTAGTCCTTTCGCAGAATTCATCGGGAAGGAACGGACGGTCGGTATTCTCCGAGGAGAATCCTCGAATTTTTGTGGGTCATCAGATCTTGTGGATGTGCAGGGGAGATACAGTGGTGTATTCTCAAAGGTTTAAGCTCAGGACAGATAGAGCGTTGATCCAAGTCAGCTAGGACCGTTGGATCTACATGTATATCGTGTATCGGGGTTTCGTAGATCGAACCTCCAAAGTATTGCAATAGGAATTGCGATATCGCAATCCGCGATATCTCGATGGACTCAGAACTTTCCATCAATTGGGATGCATGTCAGAAGATCCAAATAAGTCGGGGTTTGGAGCATCGAAGATTTCGGAAACTGGATACTCTTGTAGCGTGGAATCGCGAAACGCGATATCCCGACGGAAGAGTTGTGTGGGACCACAAGAGTCAGAGTGGAAGACAGGTGGCATAAGTCATCGGGGTTTCGCAGCGAGAAGCACTGAGACATTGAAATCAGGATTCGCGATCCCGCGAAGTCCGAAATCTCGATAGAAGTGGCAGGAGTTGAAGGGACAACTCACACGTGTGTCAGAGTTTCGGTGTATCAGGCATCAGGAGTCGGAAAACCGAGTTGGTGAGCATCGCGAGTAGCGAAATCGCGATAGGAGCAAGTTCTGACAGAGAAAGGTAAGTGTCAGCGTTGACTTGCATCGGGGATCGGGGTTTTGAGAATCCAAAACCATGCAACCACAAGACTCACGAAACTACGAAGTCTGATTTCCCGATCGCTAAGGGAGATCTTTTGGAGAACTGCTGTGGGGGTGGAAAATTCCCGATAGGGAATTAGAAGAGCTTTTCAGTTCTTCGGGCCAAGGAAGGAGGAGGTCCTATGAGAGGACATTGCCTGAGGGCATGCCTGCGTCAGATTGGTACATACTTGGTGCATGGTTGATGCACTCGTTGATGGTACAGGTTGAGGTACAAGTTGGTGCATGGTTGACTCACTTGTTTATAGTATAGGTTGATTACAGGTTATTTGTACAGGTTTGGTGCATGGTTGATGCATTTTTTTATGTTACAAGTATATGTATGGTACATGTTGGCACAAGTTATTGGTACAGGTTGTTACATGTTGATTACAAGTTGATTGGTATAGGTTTACAACAGTATATCTCACAGTGATAGTGTGGCATTCGCTCCATCATTCTACTTCTACGTCAGGGCAGATGGACAAGGCAAGGATAGGTAGTTGTAGCCACCTTCCAGTTGTAGTCGGAGAACATAGGGGGTTGTAGACTCCTTCTAGTTGTAGCCAGAGAATTGGCGAGTTGGAGCTTCCCTCAGGTTGTAGCCTGAGAAACTTGGGGGTTGGAGCCTCCTTCCAGTTGCAACTTGAAAACAAAGGAGGTTGGTTCTTCCAATGAATGTAATTATTAAATACATATAAGAAAATGCATTCAATGGTTTTGTCCCACATTGGGTTTCCACGTAAAACACTGGTGTACTATGTATGTGTGTGATTTCTCATTTGTTCATTGTTTATTTACTCTGCAAATATTGGATGATAATGCTACATTGATATAACACTTTCATTTTATGGTGAAAAAGGATTAAATTTCTCTATTATTGATTCACCCCCACTCCCAGTAATCCAACAATTCCATTACTAAGGTACAAAGAATCCATTAGAGATATTGAGTGGTCAGAACCAATTGAGTTATGGAATATAGATGAGGAAGGTAGACCTAAATTATCCATAGGGAATCCATCTTTGTTAGGTCCCAAAGAGAACGATTTCTATTTAAAACAACTAAAGGAAGGAATATCACCATACACCAAAATGTGGAAAGATACTATCATCAATGAAGATTCACCAATTGTTACAGAGGAATGGAAAAATAAAGTAGAGTATTGGGAAATAGTTCTTGATACATTAGATGAAATATACAATGATCATACAATAGTTGAAGGACTTAGTGATTCATTTTCTAAGGATTTTTGGATGGGGGTTTTGATAATGTGACAGATGAACTAGTGTATGTTGGACCCAAGTGCAAAAATCCAAAGTTGACATTCAATATTATGATTGATGTTGAGAATTGAAAGATGCTTCTAGTTCGATCATGAAATGAGGATGAAGGGGAGATGATTTGGATGGAAAATGTCACCTTGGATATCTTCCAAGATGATAAAAGTGAGACTCATCATGTGAATTTTGATTGGTGGAAGCCCATTTCAAGGAAATACAAGGGAAAAATACGAGAACATTATTGGGTACCAAATACTGATGACACAAAACTTGGATCTATTCCAATTAATATCAAAGTTTGGACATGGATGTCAAAGAAATAACACTGCAATAAGACCAAGATAAATAAATGTGTTGTAGAAGTTGTATTTGATATACTTTAGTGAATACCATGAGATCAGGTGGAGATGATTCATGAATGTAATTTTGTCCTTTGATGGATCTACTTGTAACATCCCTGACCATCAACCCCACTGTCGGGTAACGCTACTACATGGAACATTAACATACATATGTATATAACATGCATATTAAATCAAATCAAGACATTTAACATAGAGTTACTTTCATCATACAGACTTAAATAGAATTAAAATAAATCCACTTGCAACAGAATACATGATAATATTACAAGCATCACATACATGCATTTTAATTGAAATTAAACACATAATGATACTTATCTTTGAAATTGTAGTAACTCCAACAACTACGTGTAGACCTTCCATGAACCTCCTAGCCTTAGCCAACGCTTCTCATCAAGCTCAGCAGTGGGTCACCCCCGATATGGGACTAAGATCCACCCAAGGCAAGGGAATCCTAGACTAGGCCAAGGTTACAGGAAAACTGCACAGAGCAACCAGAATGATTCTCTCTAGGAGCCTTCTTACTCCCACAATGTTAAATTATGAGCTTGATTTCTTATGCGGATTAATTCTTTTATTTTCTTCAATACTTTGATTCCAGCTTAATACACTTCAACAATTTCAAATCATAATCGAATAGCAATAATTATGTAGATAAGTAAACATGCATATCAACAACACATATACCCTGGGGAAACCCTGTACAGGGAGAAAAAACCCAGCGAACAATATTCCTTTATTGCATTAATAATGTAAGATCTCTTACAAATATCCACCATGAATGTACTTCTCTCAAAGGACTTGCCAAGATGACTCTGACCTGACAAAGACTTACAATACCTTGTTGAAATACACCTTTGATATGCTTCCTCTTTATCACTGATGTGCTCCTCTATTGCTTCACCCTCAACCTGCATATGAAAAATCTGTTTCAAAATTGTGTTGCAAAATGTGTTGTAGAACTGTGTTGGGAAACTGTGTTGAGGAGAGGGTTCGACCTCTTCTTATATAAGCTGAAGAGGGGAAGAGGAAAAGCTCTAAATAGTAACTTGATTGCATGCATTAGTCATAACTCGGATTCATACTTTAGTTCAAACTTAGAACTAGACTTGAGATTTGTTACAACTCAGGATTATACTTTAGTTCAAACTTTAGAACTAGACTTGAGATTGGTTACAACTCAGCATTACACTTTAGTTTGAACTTAGAACTAGACTTGAGACTAACATGCTTTAGTTTGAACTTAGAACTAGACTTAAGACTTTAGTTGCAACTCAACGTTACACTTTAGTTCTAGACTCAAGACTTTAGTTGCAACTCAACATTACTAAAATAGAACTAGACTCAAGAATTTAGTTGCAACTCAACATTACACTTTAGTTCTAACATAGAACTAGACTCAAGACTTTAGTTACAATTCAACATTACACTTTAGTTCTAACATAGAACTAGACTCAAGACTTTAGTTAAAACTCTTGACAAGGCAATTCAAAATTCTCTTTGTTGTGGATAATGTTTACACGTGCCAATGCACTAGATCAATACAATTACATCATTTGCAATATTAGGAATATTGTTTGTTTCTAGCTCATAGGAATTTTACATTCAACCTAACTTTTTCTAGATACCTTGAGTTTTGCTCATGGCTCACAAGGTTTGACTAGGCTCACAGAGGTTGTATGTTCCCCCTGACTTTTGCACTAGTCTGTCTGTTAGGGTCCTAACCTGCACATAGATAGAACAATATATTTGGATGTAATAAAGGTCAATATTAATAAGGCCTTTCAATAAAATAGAATAAGGTGGATGTAAGAAGACCTAATAGAAGTTTCCTCTTCTAGAAGGATCTTCCTCTAGATGCTTCCTTTTAGTATAAATAAGAGTCGAGGGTATGAGAACCCTAGCTTGGATATTATTGTAATAGAGCTCTACTCAACTGGAGGTTTCCCCCTCAAAGAGGATCGTGAACATTGCTTTCAAATTCAAAGTGTTATTTCTGTTATTATTCTCATATCATTTCAATGCTATTGTGGTGAATGTTTTGGTTATATTGCTACTTATTCTGCCATTTCTAGCATTTTATTTCTGTTTTGTATACATTTTATATCTGGTATATTACTAGTAGTATCAGAGCACTTTCCTCGGCAGAAAGTGTGGGTTGAATTTTTTTTTAGGGTAGAGACGTATTCCAGCGTCTTTAAGCCACAAAGATCTATCATTACGCGCATAAACCCGCGATTGAGGGATTCATACATGCAGGAAATACAAGTGGTACTTAAGCGCACATATGTTGGCCACCTTTTTAACCCCTTTTGGTACCCCTTCGAGTGGTAGCACATTAGACAACACCTGTGTACGGATTGGCCTAGATTACCTGAAAGCCCTCTTTAGATAAATCAATTGGCCACCTGATTGCTATAGTGTCACCGAGAACAACACTTGGGAAGATAATCTCTAGTACCTGGGTAGTCGAGTAGTACGGCTAAGGATACGGTCTATCCTCCTTAGTTAGTGCCCTGAGATATTGGGTTGAGTACTACTATTGGACCCCGCATGTATATCAGAGAGCTATAGCACAGGGAAAATCCTTTTCTGTAGAACCCTTGAATACCTAACCCTTGGGGAAAAAAACATAAACAAATTAAAACATACAATATCTATTGCCACACAACTTTGTTCGGGTTGCCAAGTAAATACACATTTCTCTCTAGTTAAGCATTTGGGCATTTTTTCATCACTATTTGAGACCTGTTCCATTGGATTCATCTCTTCGCCCTTATCACATTCATCCATATCATTTTTTGGAAAAGAAAAATTTACCCCGCGAGCCCCTTTTCATCTCCCCCATCCTCATGGCCCATACCTGTAGCCAATACTTGGAAGCTCGCTTCAACACCTTGCAATCTGGTCTCATCGAGACCCAACAAGAAGTGAAACAACTCAGTGCCAATGTTGCCACCATCAATACAACCATGCAGTCCTCAAGGGAGGAAATCAAGCAAGACCTCACCACCCAACTTGAATCATTCTTTTTGGCACTTTGCACCAAACTGCATATCCCTACAAATAACCCTTCCTCTTCTTCACCCCCACATACTGAAGGTGACCATTCCCCTCATTCCCATAATTTTCAGAACCATCACTTTCAACATGATCTACGCCTTCCATGGGTGGATGTGAAAAAATTTGATATCTTGGACCCCAGTGGTTGGGTAACCCAAATGGAACATTATTTCTCTTTATACGACATTACATATGACTTGGCCAAACTTCGGTATGGTGTTCTCCATCTAGATCAAGAACGTTGGCAATGGTAAAAATGGAAAAAAACTTCTCATCAAGGGTATATTGCTTGGACACACTTTGTGGAAGATCTTTATGAACGCTTTGACACCGACACCAACCATTGTTGGACACACCTACCACACTTAGGGGGGGGGGTGAATGAGTGTGGGGCTCTTTTTCCCAAAACTTCCCTCTTGCACAAAAACTCATCAATTAGCATTCAACATTTATTCATTACCCATTGTTGTCATTTATAACCAGTTATATGTGAGCACATATTAGCAACATATATCAACAATATATCATCAACAAGTTATCACCACAATGAACACAAAGAACACAAGATGTATGTACAATTTTTCTTTTTATTATGGACTACAATCCTTGGGGTTTATCAGCAACAACTGAATAGAGTACGACTCTGTAAGAACACCTCCTCTCTAATGCAAGACTCAGCTTACACCCTCAGCACCAACTGAGATGAGGAAACAATCCTCAACAGATATCAATCTATCAACAGGTACGCGACATGTCAGTACTGCAGCCCGTGTGTGAACGTGGCCAGTGTATAATGCAGCAAGTGTATGCTTCTGAGCAACATGCTAAGATCCTCTACAACCTGCAATCGCTTTCTCTTCTATCTTCTACTGTCCAAACTGACCCAGATCCAGTCACAACACATCCAAGTTCTGCAATAGATTTCTCATGCTCCACAACGAATCAATATGAATGTTATCTCAATAATGTATAAACAACTAGTATACCATAGCAATCATGTCACTACTGAATCATAAGAGTAATGCTCACTCCATCAACCAAATCAACCAAACTGAACCACATCATAGAAGCCATACCAAGAATTCAATAAGCATTCACAACACATCAAACAATAGTATCCATCAAGACAATGATGTAACCATACCAGTGTCTTAGTGATATATCTGAGGCCATAGAATGCAGATCTAGAACCTACCTCATCATCTAAGAGCTTGGCACCAACTCAAACACAAATCTCCATGATTTTATCCACTCCACGCACCCTGTACATAGTCAGCCTGCATGTACACTCACCCTATACATAGCCAGCCCACGTGTAAACGCACCCTATACACAGACAACCCACGTGGGCATCAGAAAATAGGGTTTTCTGTGAATCTGAGAATTTTTTCGTCAAGATCTCCGACATTGTCGAAACTTTGATGCATCCATGAGATCCTCCTCCTCTCTCTCTTCCTCATAATAGATCTTCAATCATGCTCAAGAGATCCACATCAATAATATGCTCTCACAAGAAGATCTCCATCAATACTCCAAAAGATATTCACAAGAAGCTCTCCATTGATCCACAAAAAGGATGATTTACAAGAGACCATAGCTATCTTATTTATACGTTCATTCTCTAGGTCACTTACCCCATTTTTAGGTTACTTAACCCATTTCTAGGTCACTTAACCTATTTTCCTTATTTTAGGGTTAACCACTTTCCATGAATAGAAATTTCTCCAATACTTTATCATTTAAATATTCTTTCTTGATTTTGTCACTTCATTTTGTCATTTAAATAATTATTTCTTGATTTTGTCACTTTACTTTATCATTTAAATACTGATTTCTTATTTTCAAGTACTTTAACTTCTTTGACCTTTTGGGGCTTCAAGCCATCATATGGGGGTCCTTCAACTTTGTAGAGCCATAACTCTCAAACCGTGAGGAGTTATGTGACATTCCACATACCATTGGAAACGGCATGTCAAGCACTATCCATTTAGGATAGTTTCACCAACAACTTCATTGATCTTAATCTCATTAATCCACATGCAAGCATGGGTCCTCCAATCGTTCTTCTAGGATAACTCAATCTGTAAAGTGTCTTCTCATGAGGGATTTCACCATAAGGGGACCACTTTGGAGTTCATCCATTTGTGCACCTTATCAACCATGATAAGACAATAATGATTCATCTTTGCATCAATTCACCACTGCATCATATATACCAACTATGCATCATGTATAAACAACAACTCATTGATCCATCTTCATCAATTCATCATATCAATGATCCATCTTTATCAATTGGTTTCCACTTGGACATCTATCATTCTCATCAAGGGCATCATATCAATGATCCATCTTTGTCAATTGGTTTCCACTTGGACATCTATCATTCTCATCAATGCATAGACATTGTTCATCAATCATCAATCAATCAATTACTTGACATCAATCAATGACATCAATCAAACCAAACCATTTGCATCAATAACATATGATCCAACAATCTCCCAAATAATCAAACCATTGGCATCAATGACAACATGATCCAACAATATCCCCCTTTAGCATTGATGGAAATACCAACATTGATGTCAACTCCAATTACCAATTATTGATGTCAACATGTAGAAAAGGCATGCTCTTCATCAATATTCAATGTGACTATCTTTCCATATCAATCTCTCCCATCAATAGACATCAATCACATCAATGTTATTATCTCTCCCCCTTTGACATCAATGGAAAAGGGCCATTCTCCTCTTGGGGTTGCTCCCCTTGTCTTGTTGTTGTTGAATAATCTCTCCCCTTTTGAAAAAGGGATATCAATCTGATGTAATGCCGAATATACATCAAACATACTCCCCTTGTGACCATCGCTCCTCCTGGAATTATGCCTCTGTGTTCTTTCTTCAAATATAGGGCTCTTTTCTAGGAATGCATCTAATAAATATCTCCTCCTAGAATCATGGGAAGAAGAATGACTCCCCTTAAGGGTATGTCTCCCCTTATCTTCTTTGCAATTTAAACAATATGTTACCATATGATGATCCTTGGACCTGTTCATGCATCAAACTTGTGCCATACTATACATATTGAAGAAAAAGATATGTCAATAATGAAATAGAGAATCATGAACAAAATATCAACCAAGTACATTATGTACCAAAATGTGCCCACCATGAACAACACCCATGTACATCAACAATGTGCCAAAAGATATCATCCATGAAATGTATCCACCATATGCCAACATGTGCATCTACCAATATGCCAACATGTGCATCTACCAATTTTCCAAACAATGTATCATATCACTTATGATATGTCTCCGTCATGAACCAAGTGCCACAATCATGTATCAAACAAATACCAATGTTGTGAAAATCAAGTAATTCCATATATGAGTGTACTACTATGCACCAATACCACAAAATGATCAATCCCATACATGTATGCCAAGTCCTCCATAAAACATGTGCCAATCATCCTGCCAGTAAGAGCCTCTACTGATCTACTAGAAATGTACCAATCATGCATCACACATAGATCGAACCATGATGTACAACATGATCAACTCATCAAATCACCAACCATATGTCTCAACATGTAGCCCAATCCATCAACATATGCTTCCAATAATACATCATAAGATATACCAACCATGTACATCACCATCAACATCACAAAATGATTAATCCCAGTAGATCAACATCAATCCATACTCTTGAGTTAGTGCCATGCACCCAATATTTATTTTTATTATACCATTGTGTGATCTCACCATGAAAACCCACAACAAACAGTGTCATAACCTACAATAAACAGTGTCAAACCCTGCAATACAGAGTTATACAATCACATCAAACTCCAAGCCATGTGCATTGCCTTTTTCCCAAGGCTTTACAACATATACGCGGCCTGCTACACAACAGAGCGCGTGTGTATGCGACCTATTCAAGTTCATCACGCGTATCCACACAACTGTCACCATTGTAACCCATGTGTGCCTCAGTAGATTACACTTTTGTACTTCCCTTCATTCTTTCATTCTGATCTGGCTACTCTGTCTTCTTCACCCACTTCTGTAGATGACCCTTCTCCTTAGAACTTGAGCTCTGAGCATCCATCTTTTCAAAGATATCTCCCTTTCTTACTTCATTCCTTCTTCTATCCATGCTATGTGAAGTTCTCATCATGGAATTTCTTCTTGTGTTCCAGCACTCTTGGGATTTGTGGCCAAATACACTATAGATGTAGCATCTTATGGAGTTACAGTGAACAATGTGTCCTACTTGATCACATCTCCAACACCTCATGGTGTTATTGATTCTTCCATTATATCTTCTTTCATAAGATCTACACTCAAAATATTTGTGACCATATCCATTACATGAATAACAATACCCATGAAAAACACTTTCATACCTTTTCTTTGGTGTCCCAAGAATGGCTTCTTGATGTCTTCCTTGCTTTGTTCTTTTGAAATTTTCTTTGCCTTGTGTAGATGGTTGTTTTGCAACATTGTCTTCCTTCTTTGATGGACTTGCCTCATGCTTCTTTGAGGTTCTTGCTTCAGAATGTGTATCTTTTCCTTTGTATCCAAGACCTGATTTATCACATGATGGTCTTTGACATTCCAAGATCTCATCCAATATTCATGAGCTATTCAAGAATTTGTTTGAATTTTCCACCTTCTTTCTAAGGTCAACAATTTCAGCTTCTAACTTACAACATGACTCTTCTTTTTCATTTATTTGATTCTTCAATAGTTCCTATATTATTTTGGCTTCTTCAATTTGGGTCTTGAGATGGACAATAGTTTCAAAACTTTTGCTAATCTCATCTTCTACATTCATATATTATTTTATATCTTTTAGTCTTGTGATATCTTCTTCCTTTTCTTCTAATTGAGTCTTATTGCTCTCTTCTTGTTCCTTGATCATTTCCTTTAACTTCAAGATGTGCCTTAGACTTCTCCTAAGAAACTTCTTAGTGTTATCTGAAAGATAGTTATAGTCTATATAATAATTATCATTTCTATATCTATATAAACCCTCTTCAATTTCCTTTTGAAGTTTTAATAGATTTCCTTCTATTCTTTTCATGGGATAAATATCATCAAACTTTACACAAACTGTTTCTACATCTTCTTCTTCGCTTGTAGAGAAAAATTCATCATCATCATTATTGCAATCAAGGGCTTTAGAGGGTTCTTTACCTTCATTTGAAGTATCTTCACCTTCTTCCTTTTTGCAAACATCAACACATAATTCTTTGCCTTCATCTTCAAGATCTTCCTTTGTGCTATCATCACTTGATTCTTTATCTTCAATTGAAATGTTTTCAAAATCACATTTAGAAATAATGCATTCAAGAGTTTTGATGATTCTTTACCTTTGATGATCTTGATGGAGTGGTCTTCAATTTCTTCTTTCTCTTCCTTGCTTTGATATGTCTCCTCTAGATTTAGCCATATATCCTTGGCAAAAGTGCATTGTCCCATGCTCTCTTTGATAGGGCTTGAGAGTCCACTAAGAATGATCTTGAGAGCCAATGCATCATTCTTCTTTCCTTCCCTTTGAGCTGCAAACTTTGACTTGTTCTTCAACTGAACATATCCACTGATGGTTTCCTTCCAAATAGATTCTCCCATTGTCTTCAAATACACTTTCATATATATTCTCCAAGTAGAATAGTTTTCCTCATAAAGGATTGGAACTTCATCATCCATTTGTGTGTCTATCGATCTCCTTCAACCTTTTTAAGGCTTGTAGTGAAGGCCTGCTCTGATACCAATTGTTGGACACACCGACCACACTTAGAGGGGTGGGGTGAATGAGTGTGGGGCTCTTTTTTCCAAAATTTCCCTCTTGCACAAAAACTCATCAATTACCATTCAACATTTATTCATTACCCATTGTTGTCATTTATAACTAGTTAGATGTGAGCACATATCAGCAACATATATCAACAATATATCATCAGCAAGTCATCACCACAATGAACACAAAGAACATAAGATGTATGTACAATTTTTATTTTTATTACAGACTACAATCCTTAGGGTTTATCAGCAACAATTGAATAGAGTACAACTCTGTAAGAGCACCTGCTCTATAATGCAATACTCAACTTACAACCTCAGCACCAACTGAGATGAGGCAACAATCCTCAACAGATATCAATCTGTCAACAGGTACGTGACCTGTCAATAGTGCAGCTCGTGTGTGCATGCGCCCTGGCTCACTACAGCCCGTGTGTGAATGCGGCTAGTGTATAATGCAACAAGCGTATGCTTCTGAGCAACATGCTCAGATCCTCTGCAACCTACAATCACTTTCTCTTCTGTCTTCCACTATCGAAACTAACCCACAGCCAGTCACAATACATCCAAGTTCTCTAATAGCTTTCTCATGCTCCACAAAAAATCAATATGAATGTTATCTCAATCATGAATAAACAACTAGTATACCATAGCAATCATGTCACTACTGAATCATAAGAGTACTGCTCACTCCATAAACCAAATCAACCAAACTGAACCACATCATAGAAGTCATACCAAGAATTCCCTAAGCATCCACAACACATCAAACAATCGTATCCATCAAGACAATGATGTAACCATACCAGTGTCAGAGTGATAGATCTGAGGCCATAGAATGCAGATATGGAACCTGCCTCATCATCCAAGAGCTTGGCACCAGCTCAAACACAAATCTCCATGATTTTATCCACTCCATGCACCCTATACACAGTCAGCCCACGTGTACACTCACCTTATACACATCCATCCTGCGTGTACATGCACCCTATACACAGAAAACCCATGTGGGCATCAGAAAATAGGGTTTTCTGTGAATCTGAGAAAGTTAAGCCCTAATATTGGCTCATTACCCCTTAATTGGGGCATATTAGATTAGTAATGTTATTTATTACCCCTTAATTGGGGTATATTAGATTAGTAATTTTATTTTATTTATGTCGGCTTTAGGCCATTAGTTGTAATTATACCTCCTAGTCTCCTATATATACCAAGGAGACATTTTCATTTTGAATCATCTTGTACTTGAACATTTAAGTGGGGTAAAAGGAG
>ML806447.1:0-11663 GCA_009831015.1 Picea engelmannii
GATGAGTCTTTTATATAGAAGCATCTAGAGTTACTCAAGCATTGCAGACAACACTTGTCTCAAGGGGAGGGGCATGTTAAGCCCTAATATTGGCTCATTACCCCTTAATTGGGGCATATTATATTAGTAATGTTATTTTATTTCTGTCAGCTTTAGGCCATTAGTTGTAATTATACCTCCTAGTCTCGTATATATACCAAGGAGACATTTTAATTTTGAATCATCTTGTACTTGAACATTTAAGTGGGGTAAAAGGAGGTTGCCCCCTCAAAGAGGATTCTTATCTGAAATTATCTCTTTTTCAAGGCGTTGAGTACTTTTTCTGAGGATTTTCTATGCTATATTGATATTTGGTTCTTAATAGATAATAATCATGTATTTGCAAGATACCAATAAGATGGGAAAGGAGTATTTCTATTAATAATTGATCAACAAAAGTGACAACATTACAGACTTCCGTGTCGGCATGGTTTGAAACCAAGAAACCAAGTTCCTTCCAACTAGGTCTCCACCACTTCAATCCTTCACCAAAGGCAAGCTCATAGGAAAGAGGCAATGAGGTCCTCTCAACAATAGGGAAAGAGCTTGGGGACTGAACACTATATTCAGACTTGAGGGACAAAGGGATGCAGACTTAATATGAAGTAATTTCTCCAGCGTAACTTTTCTCTCAAAGTTGAATGCTTTCTCCTCTTTTCCATAGCTCGAAATTGTGCTCTTATAGCCTTCAGAATGCAACTAAAGGGCTGAGTTAGAATGTTTCCAGTATATGGAATGCCAAGGATTAGAGATCTTTTGTCGTGACATGGAAAACCAACCTCATTTTGTATTTTCTAGCACAAATCTCAATGTACGTGGGATGTAGTGGAGAATCCAACGTATACTCATCTTGTATAACTGATAGGAAGTGTATATGTGGAAAAATGTATATTTTTAGCTCTGGATTCATCAAAAAGGAATGATAAGTCTACATAGGGAACTGGAAAAATGCCCTCTGTGCAAGATAGCAATGGTTAGGCAAATCTTGCTATAACACATAGCCAAGCCTTCTCTTTCAGTCATAGTATAGTTCCTTTCAGTTGTAGAAAGATTCCTTCTTGCAAAGGCTATAGGGTGGTCAATGTCTCTTGCTCCTAACTGTGCTAAAAATTCTCCTAATGCAATGGATGAAGCATCGACATGGATATTGAATTCCTTACTGCAGTCTGGAAAAAACAAGATTGGCACAGTGACCATTTTCTACTTTAGTGTGTCGAAGCTCTGTTGGCATTCTTTTGTCCATTGGAACTTACTATCTTTCTTTAATAGCTTCTCCATGGGTGTTGTTATCTATGCATACCCCTTAATAAACTTCCTATAGTATCCTGTGTGCCCTAATGTAGTGCGCAACTGTCTAACTGAAGTGTGAGGAGGTAGATCAACAATGATGGCAATCTTGGAAGGATCCACCAAAAATCCATTCTTACACACAATGTGTCCTAGTAGCACTCCAAATGGTGAAAAGAAAATACATTTTTTTAAATTCAGGGAAATCTAACTTTGCCTTCACTTATCTAATATCAATCTCAAACATTCAATGCGGTCTTTCAATAGGCTAAAGACAGTCCAATCATCAAAATAATCTTCCAAGAACTTGTGTAAGAAATCCTTAAATGCTTCGACCACCACCCTGGAAAATATGGCTGGTGCATTCTTCAAGCCAAAGGGCATCACTGTGTATTGAAAAGAACCCCATTCTATTGCAAATGTGTTCTTATGTCGATCTTCCTTAGCAATCCTGATCTGGTGATAACCTGAAAATCAATCTGTGAATGAGTAGACCTCTTATCCTCCTACATTATCTAGAACTTCATCGATAAAGGGTGTAGGGAATGGATCATGTAGGCATGCATCGTTCAGTTTCCTTAAATCTACACAAATTCTAATTTTTCATGTCTTCTTATCTTGGACCACCATAGGGATAATCCATTCATATTATTCAACATGTTCTATGATTCATTCTTCTAGCATTCTATCCAATTCAATCCTAACTTTCTACTTATATTTAGGATTCAATCTATAAGGTCTCTGCTTGATAGGTATTGCATCTGGTCTCAAGCGGATCTTCATTTCTCCCATTGCCCCTTTAATTCCCTTCATGTCTGTGAACTTGGTTGGAAACAAATCCTGATATTCATGCAATAGCTTTGTGATCTTGCTAATAGTAGCATCATCCCAATAGTCTCCCAAATTTGCTAATTTAGGTGTTTTCTCTATTCCAATATTAGCCTTCTTAATTTTAATGGGTTGTCCAACAAAAGGTAGTTCAATCCCTGGTCCTTCTATGTCTCTGTGACCTTCAGCTTCTGCAATGTTTACATCTCTAGGGTCATCATCCTCATCAACATTAATATTGTAGAAATCCTGTAACTGTTGAAGAGCAATAGTCCATTCATCTCCTTCTTGGGAAAAAGCGAGGTTATGTGCCTCCTCAAGGACCTTTTGTCTCAAAGTTTGTAAATCTTGATCTGTTGTAGGGTATTGAATCTCAAATAAAAACGTAGCTATAAAGTTATGATTCATTCCATACCAGTCTATAGTGATGAGGCACAGTTCTTCTTGATGATACCAATTGATAGGCGTAGTATCCAAGGTGTTAATGAACTTATGTACCCACTATTCTTTAGGAGTGTTTCCCCAAGCCTCCTCAAAACTTCACATGTGGTCCTTAGGACAACTCTGGCCTATGTAACGAACTTCACATCCTTCATCTTGGTCAAAAAAGCGCACTGCCAATAAGGTGTGACATTTTACCCATTCAGTGATGTTCTTCTTGTGTGCTCCATTTTAGTTCTAGAAGTTACCCCTAGACTGCTATAGGTTCAAGCCTAACACATCTTAATTATTGCAATATTTTTTTTTGTAGATGGAAATTTGATTATGGGTTGATTTGATGGATTAACGAGACTAAATGAGAAAGGAAAAAGGGCAATAAAATAACTTTAGATCAGAGATATACCATTGGGCATGGAGTCAAGTAACACGCTGTTAGATTGAAGGCCGGTGAACTTCATATCAGACAAAATACTTATATGATGGTGGGTGGAAGAATGGAGAATGTGACAAATAGTAGAACATCCACCAAACAAAGATTTTCTCTGAAAAATGGATTTGACAGGTACTTGAACAAAGCACACAAGCAAAAAACAGATCATAACAAATTCTTTACTGCTCAAGAATCTATTGTTTATGGACAACCATTGATTCTCAATGTTTGTAACTCATTCAAGCAGGAGGAAAACGTAGAATGGAAAACAAAGAAAACAAAGAAATCTCAATCTGATAGCACAATTCATAGGGATATTCAATGTCAGAAATGAATACTTAATAAATCTTCCCATACGCTTACAATTATCATACACATGCCTATGCCCAAAATCCCCCTCTCGAGCCTCTTTCCTCCCCCTCTGCAATTACAAAGTATTTTGTTTTTATAACAACATCACATCTCTTCCTCATTTACTAGAAATAAAATCAAAATAAATCTAAAATTGGTTGCAATAATTGTCTTGAGCTGCTGAGGACGCTGGGATTGGAAAAATCCTTATGCTTAAAATTTTCCATCTATGCTCTAACTTCCCATTATGCCCAGGAAACTGGAGTGAATACTCGTGATGTTATGCCATCATGATCTACTCAAACTAATTTTTCCACATGTTGAAACTATTTGTTGGAACATGCATAAAATCTGGGATTGAATCCCTTTTTTGATACTCTATTGACAAGTACCATGCTCTCATGATGATCCATATCCTTTGATCACAATTTGTCTAGTTGACTGTTGATTCTTTTCCAGGATAATCTCAACTATGATTTGAGTGTCAAGTTTTTCCTGAAAATCTGCATTTTCACTTTAACTGATGCCTTGAAATCCAGAAACAATCTTTAACTGTTGCTTGGAAATACTGGATTAAATCCGAATCTCATTTATGGATACTCTGTTTGTTGGGTGTTTACACTTGTGGTGTCGATGAGATCAAGTGTTTCCTTGAAAAATCATTCTGCAAACCACATGGATTAGCCATTATTACTGAAACCTATCATCCTCAAAGTTCTCTATTCTTTTGAGAGATCCTCCCTTACAAATGTTTGTTGGCTCTAATACGTTGCCCAAAAAGACAGAGACAAAGGCAGGGAAATGCTGGTGCTTCTAAGCCTTCGATTCTTCTCCTACATTAATGAAAACTATAATAGAAAATCATCCAACTGTGGCTTAATATTCAAACTGGTATTATCAATTGGACACCTGTAATTAATCGGGAACCTAGCTTCGTCGAACGCCTCCCGTGACTTTGGCATATCCACATCTACAATACCTGGAAGTTGTCTGCGTTTTGTTGATTTTTGTCGATACCTGGCTCTTGATGTGTAATGAAAGGCATCAAACATCCATGTCTTAAACCATGAAACTTGAAAACAACTCAACCCCTGCACAATCTTGACACATGTATCGTCGATCGTGCACTTTGATAGCTCAATGTATGGCGCACCATATGAGTAGGGTTTATTCTTTTTGTTTAACTTAATTGAACAAAATCCCACATGCACTGGTACAGACATAACTCATTCGATGAGATTTATGGAGTATGGTCTTGGTGCTTGCGCTGGGCTTGGTGTTGACTCGTGGCTTGATTCATGGCTTAGCATGAGAAATGGGCCTGTGGGTTGACTCGTGGCTTTGACATGTGTATTAGTATTTTGGCTTTGGTATGAGTTGTAGCTTGGCATATATTTAGATTTAGACTTAGGATAGTGACTAGTTTTAGGCTTAAAACTTTAGGTTTAGACTTAGGATCCTATATAGTGTGACCTAGGGTTAAACCACTTTAAAGCACACACCAATTTTGATAAAAAAGTCAATGAAAAACTAGGAATACATCTAGACTAAAGATCTTGGGCAACATTTTTTGTTTGCAGGTCAAGAGGAGGAAGCCAAAGAATTTTGATTGAAGTTGATCAAGACTAGATGAGAAATTTGGAGGTCATGACATAGGCCAAAAGCTCAAAATTTTGACAATTTTAGCACAAATATGTTAAAGACGCTCTCAAAATATACTGGTAAATTTGAGAGCTAACATCTTGCTCCAGCTGGGATGGAGACCTCCCTGTGAGGCTCCAAGAACCTAGTAGTTCCAGTCACCTTGTCCATTAGGCTATGGAGTCAACAATCAACCATTTTTTAAACTCTCTCAAAACATGCCTTTATTCACACAAATTGACTGTTATTTCTGCAAACTTGAAGGAAAAGAAATGCTCGGGCAGTGAGCTTATTTCCTACACTACCCTACTTCCATGAGAGCATAATAACCATCAAAAAAGGATCAAAGGATACTAGATCCCTTTTTTGATACTCTGTTGAAAAGTACCATGCTCTCATGCTGATCCAGATCCTTTGATCACAATTTATTATGGACATTTGGTTAAGTAAAGGATGATTTACATAATAACCATTCAAGCAATTTTAAAACTAAAAAGACCTTGTCTCTATCACTGATCAATAGATAAAAACTGAAATTCAATAACAGTGATAAAGAATCCTTCAAGAAACTATACTCACCCGAAAATGTCGGTGAGTTAAAGAAATTTGAAATCTTCGGGTGATCTGAAATGTATAACTCCATCAAGGCTGCCACTGGGTCTTTGAAAACAAGATAAAAAATATATTGATCCACAGAAAACACCTACTCATCCATGACTACCCCTTCGCTAGAAGACTGATGACCCTCTGACTCTCTTGTGATCAGATCTTGATCATCAGTAGTAACAATCATTTCTTCATAATGATGCTCATAAGATGATGACAAAAAGGGGCTTACATCATATGGATTATGATCAACTAAGAACATAAAATTACCTATGCAATCATCAGTTACTTCATGATAAAAATGGTTGGAAAATTGATCACCAACTTTCCAGGCATACCTATCCATAGGAATATCTGCAAACAATGGAGAACCTGATTCCCAACCTGACATATATTCACACTCTTGCTGTTGTCCAAGATCTGCTTCATACTCACTGTCTTCTTGCTCAAAAACTGAAACATACTGACAACTTCTTTGCTCCCATGCATGCATATCTTCAAAGTAAACTGGATCTTGAATTCTCTTAGAAGCATGGATGTTCTCCTCAATTTCTGCCGCATCTTCAAACAAGCATCTTAGGGATGGAGATTTCCTTTCTAATAGGAGAAGAACAAGCTTTGAATGTTGCGCCATAACATAGTATACCATGCAAATGATCTCAGTAGGTTGGATCTCCAAGGGCATGATATGATAGGTGTTATAAAATCTTCTATTAAAGATAGACAAAGCTTCTTCTTCCCCTCTCTTAAAAGCATAAAAATCAGCGAGGTACAAATCAAAAGTTTGTTCTCACCCCAACACTTTGAAAAATCATTTGACAACTCGATCCAAGAGCTAATTGAATCATCCCTCAAATTCTTAAACCATTCAGCAACATCTCTAAATAAAGATTTGGAAAACAGTCTCATAATAACATCATCACGTATAATCTTGAATTGATCAACAATTTTTTCAAAAGCCCCCAAATGCCTCTCTGTTGTGACATGATCCTCTCCAGAAAATTGGGGAAGATATTCGAAGAAATCAAGAAGATAAGGGTTAAGGATATATGGAATCCTTAAGGGCTTGAACAACTTATTTTTTATTTTAGTTTGAAAAATAGTGGGCTAATCATGAGGATTGACAAGATGATGACAAGGCTTAGTAGTAATGGCAAAAGGTGATGGAATCTTGTTAGGTTTTGAAACAACTTCAATCTCCTTGAGATTACATGGATGATCAGATTCAAGAGATATTTGAATACAATGATCATCTTTATGAACTAGATGAGGTAAAGATATTAAATCAATATCTACAATAGTACAATCACCATGCATATCTTCTTCTTTTAAAGATGGATAAATAAAAGAGGGCCGATGATAATCTGAATACACAAAACATAATATAATCCTTTTGATATGTGAAGGGAAAAGAAAGAATGAGATGATAAATAACAATAATAGTCCATGAAGAAGACTCACAAATTGATACCTGGATTTTCCCTTATGCCTTTTCACCTTTCTATCAACGGGATCCTCCCTAGTGGAGTCTTTAATCGTGGAGTCGCCAGGCAGATTGCTACAATAAATTTTGTGTCCTTCCTCTATCTTCCATGAAAAGTAGGCTCTGTGTCGTTCTCCCAGGGAAACTAGCTCACTTCCTTCCCCGACAACAGCGCCAGAAGATGTTAGTGCTAGAAGTTTCCCCTAGACCGCTATAGGGTCCAGCCTAACACATCTTAATTATTGCAATAGTTTTTTTTTGTAGATGGAAATTTGATTATGGGTTGATTTGATGGATTAACACGACTAAATGAGAAAGGAAAAGGGAAATAAACTAACTTTAGATTGGAGATATACCATTGGGCATGGAGTCAAGTAACACCCTGTTAGATTGAAGGCAAGTGAACTGCATATAAGATAAAATACTTATATGATGGTGGGTGGAAGAATTGAGAATATAACAAATAGTAGAAATCCACCAAACAAAGATTTTCTCTGCAAAATGGATCTGATAGGTACTTGAACAAAGCACACAAGCAATAGGAAGATCATAACAAATTCTTTGCTTCTCAAGAATCTCTTGTTTATGGAAAACCATTGATTCTCAATGTCTGTAACTCATTCAAACAAGAGGGAAAAGAAGAATGGAAAATGAAGAAATCACAATCTGATAGCACAATTCATAGGGATGTTCAATGTCAGACATGAATACTTAATTAAACTGCCCATAGGATTACAATGATCATACACAGGCCTCTGCCCAAAATCCCCCTCTCGGGCCTCTCCTTCCCAGGCCTCCTGCCTCCCCCTCTGAAATTACAAAGTCTTTTTGTTTTTATAACAAGATAACATCTCTTCCTCATTTAATGGAAATAAAATCAAAATAAATCTAAAATTGGTTGCAATAATTGTCTTGAGTGGCTGAGGATGCTGTGATTGGAAAAATCCTTATGCTCAAAATTTTCCATCTGTGCTATAACTGCCCATTATGCCCACCAAACTGGAGTGAATACTTGTGATGTTCTTCCATCATGATCTACTCGAACTAATTTTTTCACATGTTGAAACTGTTTGTTGGAATGTGCATAAAATCTGGGACTGAATCCTTTTGTTGATACTATGTTGACAAGTACTATTTTCTCATGCTGATCCAGATCCTTTGATCGTAATTTGTGCAATTGACTACTGATTATTTTCCATGAGAATCTCAACTATGATTTGAATATCAAGTTATTCCTGAAAATCTGCATTTGCACTTCAACTGATGCCTTGAAATCCGAAAACAGTCTTTAATTGTTGCTTGGAAATACTGGATTAAATTCGAATCTCATTTGTGGATCCTCTGTTTGTTGGGTGTTTACACTTGTGGTGTCGATGAGATCGAGTGCTGCCATGAGAAATCATTATTCAAAGCACGTGGATTAGCCATTATTACTAAAACCCGTCATCCTCAAAGTTCTCTATTCTACTGAGAGATCCACCCTTACAAATGTTTGTTGGCTCCTCAAGATGTCATCTCTAATACGCTACCCAAAAAGACAAAGACAGAGGCAGGGAAATGCTGGTGCTTCTAAGCCTTTGATTCTGCTCCTGCATTAATGCAAACTATAACAAAAAAACATCCAACCATAGTTTAATATTCAAATTGGTATTATCAATTGGACACCTGTAATTAATTGGGAACCTATCTTCGTCAAGCTCCTCCCGTGACTTTCACATATCCACGTCTGCAATACCTGGAATTTGTCTGCTTTTTGTTGATTGTTGTCAATACCTTTCTCTTGATGTGTAATGATAGGCATCGAACATCGACGTCTTAAACCCTGCAACTTGACAAAAACTCAACACCTATATAATCTTGGCACCTGTATCATCGATCGGGCACTTTGATAACTCAATGTATGGCGTGCCATATGAGTAGGGTTTATTCTTTTTATTTAAATTAATTGAACAAAATCCCGCATGCACTGGTACATACATAACTCATTCGATGAGATGTATGGAGTATGGTCTTGGAGCTTGCGCTGGGATTGGTGTTGACTCATGGCTTGATTCATGGCTTAGCATGAGAATTGGGCCTGTGGGTTAACTCGTGGATTTGACATGCGTATTCAGATTTTGGCTTTGGTATGACTTGTAGCTTGGCATATATTTAGATTTAGACTTAGGATAGTGACTAGTTTTAGGCTTAGAACTTTAGGTTTAGACTTAGGATCCTATATAGTGTGACCTAGGGTTAGGCCAATTTAAAGCACATACCACTTTTGATAAAAAAAAGTCAATGAAAAACTAGGAATACATTCAGACTAAAGATCTTGGGAAACCTTTTTTATTTGCAGGTCAAGAGGACAAAGACAAAGAATTTCTATTGAAGCTAGTCAAGACTAGATGATAAATTTGGAGGTCATGAGATAGGTCAAAATCTCAAAATTTTGACAATTTTATCACAAATATGTTAAAGACGCTCTCAAAATATACTGGTAAATTTGAGAGCTAACACTCCCCACCATCTAGCCGGTGTGGTTTTCAAGGCTTCTTCCAGTGCCAACATCCTTTGTTGTACTGGTAAAATTTTCTCAAATTCAACTAGAAATGTCTCTAGGTGATTCAAACCATCAAATGTTGGAAGATTGCTTACTTCTGTGCCGATCCAGTGAACTTATCTGGTCAGTCTGGCACATCATCGTGTGGAGAATTCATACATATTATTCTACCAATTTTCTATTGCCTCTTTTGAATCTGATGAACATGCACTTTCACTTTGCCAGCTGATATTTCCGTCTGCTATAGGATTAATGTAATCATTTTGTCTTGTTGTCAGCTTGTAGATGTTTTCTAGCTCATACATGTGGTTCTCTTCCCTGATAGGTTCTGTGTATATGAGACCTTCATCTAGGTCCAAAGGTGCGATGACTTTAAGGCCATTACCCTCAAATTTCATTCTTCTCTTCTTTAGGTCAACAACAATCGAATTTTTGAAATCCCAATCAATTCCTAATAGCGCAGGATAGGGACAACTATCATCAACAATTTCAATCACTTCGAAATTTGCAAATGTCCTTATCCCATCAATGTCTACAGGAACATTCTCTAGTCTTCCAAAGGGGCTCACTTCCTGTTGATTAGTGATCAGAATTTGGACCAGGGGTCTAAAAAATGCTCAATTTTCAAAGTGCTCGGAATGCAACGAAAATGGTACCATTGCGTCCGTCTCGTTCTCTTGATTCCGGCGGTATATTTACTTTCGCAAACAGAGTCCGTATGGAGAAGTTATTGAGGTCTGTTCGCCGAGCCAAACAGGCAAAATTTTGATGCTGACTGGGCAAGCCGTACAGCTGACGTGGCAGGCCGTATAGCTGGCGTGGATGTCCGTACAGGACACGTGGTGGCTCTAGGTGATGCCACGTGTCATGCAGTTTTGGATTTTTTGGCATGAAATTTGACCAATCTTGAGGTGACACGTGTCACCACTGGATGGGTGACACGTGGCACCAGGGTGACGTCAGCATCCTGCGTGGCAGGCTGATGTGGCAAGCTGACGCAGCGTTTGACTGGATCGTACGGCAATTACGTGGCAAGTTTTGATTGGTTTATCGTGGACGAATAACATGGTGACACGTGGCACAATTATGTGCAATAGGAAGATGCCACGTGGCCCAATGGAGGGCTGCCACATGGCACCCCGATTTTGACCATTTGGTCTTGGGTTCAAAATTTTTGGGGTCGACCGGATTGGAACCGGTGACCTCCCCACATACAACGACTTAACATTACTCCACTAGCCAAGAGTCTGCCGCGTGTCCGTTGTATAGGATATGGGTATGATGGTATTTGAATTTACTTGAAAGGTTGAATGGTGGGGGGTCGGGCCGGGGCTAGCCCCGACCCCCGGTTATATTAGCATTGATATGACCGCGTTTCAAAGAAATGGGGCGCGTGTTTTACACGGGGCCGTGGCTTTATGTTACAAACATAATATATGTGCGGGCGGTGTGGAACCCCGGTCTTATGCGACGGGCATATGACCTGACCTTTTATAATTACGCGCGGGAGTTTCATTGTTATAACACACGGTTATATTAACCGTTTATTAAATAACCTATGGTGTGGGTTTATCACAAATAACCCAAAGTTTTGGCATTTATACATTACAAATGTGGGCGCGTTTTTATGTATTTTGGCTGGGTTTTTAAACCACGCACCCGCCACTTGGCGAGCCCAGGTTGAACAAAAGAACAGTTAGCCCTTTATGCGCTGGGACGTGGCCATATGGCCCCCCATGCGCCCAACACCTCCGAGCTTGGGGGTTGGATTCCCGTTAACCGTTCGACAGTTTGACACCAATTTCGGAATGCGCATTTGTGCTAAGTTTTGGAGGCGAAAACGCTCAGAAGCCAAGTTCACTTTCACACAGGTGCAATATGGCGAGCCTGTAACAGAGCTTGGAGAAAACAAAAATGGCAGCAAGCATAACTTTTGGAGTTTTTGGCCAAATGAGGCTCTGTAAAAGCCCAGCTAGGGGTTTTTGGACATTCTGAGTCCATTGGTGAGGTCTTCA
>ML806447.1:11999-46481 GCA_009831015.1 Picea engelmannii
CCAATGGTACAGTCTGTACATTCATTGGAGTTGAGCAGAAGCTTGTAATGAGCATTTGACAAACTAATCCCAAAGAGCCAAGTCCATTGAAGGAGGCTCAAGGAGACGTAGCCCAGAGAGGGGTGAACTCCTTTATCATATTGGTATTGCTGTGAGTTTTATGTGTTATTTGCTGCACTTTTTATGGCTTTGTATTGATTTATAACACATATTTAAGCATGTAAAAGAGCATTACCTCACACATAAACATTGACAAGAACAAGCAAGAAACTTAACACATGAACCAATCTTGCCTATTAAAACACATGAAGCAAGGTCTTATTAAGATTTAGTTAACTTCTAAGTGTTTACTTATTATTTCTTTAGGCAGAGCCTGTAAAGGGCCAGGTAGCCTCTGGAACTCATCCTCTCTTTAGAGGTGACATGTCCGGTAAATGCTCCTACAGTCTATCTCTGTATAAGAAATATTAAGTTCTCACATTTTTAGAGGTCACTTTGGAGTGTATAACTCACATTTTAAATTATGGAAAATGGATACCTTGCACCCTTAAACAAGTACCTTCCATTTTCAGATCAATTAGCCATCTTGAGCCTGATAGGAGAGTAAATCAGTCTAGCTTTTCCCATTAGTGCCCAAGTCTTCTTCGTCATAACATTCACTTTTGATCCCAAGTTGAGGACCACATAGTCCACATCGTAATCTCCAATTTGAGCACTAAGGTGTAATTAATTGTTTGTTCTCCTTTTCCTTGATACTTGATTCACATCTTTACTTAGCATACGGTCTATTCTCCCAATTTCATAATGTCTCACCAGGTGTTGTAATTATTGTACAACCTTTTCATCTTTAATCAAATTGATACATGTATATAAAAAGTCGATGATCTTGCTTACCTCTTTTCCTTGTCTAGATATAGTAGGCTAATCAAATTCTGGTGTCATCTCACATTCCCTTACTTCTATTTGTGCCTTAGATGAAGAAGATTGTTCTCCTACAAATTATTTCCTTGCTTCTTCAAAAGTATGCCTCTCCCTCCTTGGATCAAACAACTGTGTCTTCTTTGCATCTCTTTTGATTCCTGATCCTTCTGTATTCTTTCCTAGAGTCACTCTATCTTCTCCTGTAGTAGCTCCTCCTCTAGTAATAGCAACGACTCTGGGGTCTTCACCGCGTGGTTCTGCTGATATTAATTGTACTTGTTGGTTTCCTCCTCACCTCTCTTGGAGTTTGACCAACAATGCTGGACAATCTTCGATGACATGATCAAACGAGTTACGATAGTTGCAAGTGGTACAAGGGTTCTGAAAATCCCTTGCCAAATGTCCTGGTTGTGCACAGTTATAATAGATAATATGACCTCTACCTCAGCCATACCTCCTCCTCGTCCTCTTCCTTTGAATCCACCACGAGGATTGAAGTTTCCTCTTCTTGGGGAGTTGAACTACGCATTGTTTCTTTCTTGTTGTGTTTCTCCTTGAATTCTATATATATCCCTTGATCTTTCATGCATGAGATCATAAGCTCTACAATCCTTCTCATCATGTTCCACAGACTTACAGAATGTGTAGTAAATATTGGTAGGTGTCTGGAAATATTTTTGCACATAATAACATTCACCATGGCGATGTCTAGTTCTAAATACCTCACACCAGGGTACAATAGCCTGCTTCAAAGAACTAGGTGCTCCAAAGGCCAAGTATTCATAAAATAGGGGATAATGCTCCTTGTCATGGCCCTCTGACTTACATCTAATACACTAGATATATTCTCTTTTCTCCTTTCCTTTATCTTTCTTCATATCTTCGACCTGTAAAGATAAACCAGTTAACTGATTTAAGATTTGATTCATACCTAGACTGGATTCTCCTACAAGGGTTGCTTTTAATTTCATGGAAATCTCTAGAGCTTCAGCCTATGAAGCGATTTTTTGTTGCATTAGAGGAACTCTGATATGTGGGAGGAGGGCATCAACAAACCATTCTTTATTTTTCTCATCTGGAATATGAAAAGTCAAGTGGCCTGTCAGGGTCTTAAACCTCTGATCGAACTCCCAAACATGTTCAGTGACCTTCTACTTGATTTATTTCAGCTCTGTAATACATTGTGACTCCAACTTAGGTTTCTTGAATTATGCGCTAAATGCAGTCTTAATGTCATTCAATAGTTTAGGCTGTGTAGTCGCTGTGGAAAAATTCATGTACCAGCTCAAGGAGCGATCCCTCAAGGTAGTACTAAATTGATCTCTCTTAACAGTTTCGTCAGTGATTTTCTTAATGCTCCAAACAACTTCGCATAGGAACCAGTGTTGGTCAGGATATTCATATCCATCTCCTCTGAAGATGGGTAACCTCATTGTTATCGGGTAAATCGGTGAATGCGGACATAGAGTAATCCCCCTAGATCAACCTAGATCTAGACCAAAACACGATAGGACATGGCGCTTTCCTTAGGCTCTAATCACCAAATTTATTACCGAACAAAAGACGATAGACATACCTTTAAATGTCGCTTCCTTATGTCTTTGTTGTTCCTGTTTCTCTTTGGTGCTCTTGTGATACTAATCCTGCAGTGAGACACAAACCAGCCAAAGTGAAGGTAGTAGAAGTATATTCAATGATAACCTATGCATATGATCAAGGAATTATGCAATAAAATAAATATAATTCTATGGGAAAGAAACATGCCACTGTATTATATTAAATAATAGGAAGAGAGATTACAACCAGATGCTTTGATGTCATAAGGTTCCTCCCAAAAATTCCTTGCTTCCCACACACTTCTTGCTCCAAGGATTCTGAGACCATGTATATGATAGCTACTCACAATCTATCTTGACAAAGCAAAGCTCAAAGCCAATCTAACCAAGCTAACGAGCTCAAAGAATTTCCAACCCAATCAAGCTAACTTTCTCCATGAGAGTTCCTCTCCTTTTATAAGTTGAATAGGATAAGGTGAGGAGGTTAGGATGATCCCACTAAATCATGAAAGTGAGTAAGATCCAAACCATTTGGAGGCCACCTCACCATAGAAGCTTTTCCTTCTAGAAGCATCGATAAAATGCTCATTTTCCCACGTACAAAGGTCGTTGTGACCTAGCTATAGTGAAACCTATGGAAATTATGTGCCCTAGCTATAGTGCAGCCTATGAAAATTAGGTATTTCTGCACCCCAGCTATGGTGTAGCCCATGGAAATCCTCCAAAATAGGGTTTTCATAGAGGAAAACACAACTTCTTCTCTAAAGGAAAGTTCTTCTCCCTTCTTTCTTCAGGAATTCAAGCCACTGACCTCTCTGAAGGTAGCATATAGGTTTACATAATTAACGATCATGAGGGTGACAAAAATAATGTGTAATAGAGAGCCCCCCAAAGTATGAAGTTAGAACAGAGTGATAGCTGAAATACTTTGTTGAGTGTGTGTAGGGAATAGGGAACATGTCGGTCAGAAACCTGTCAACAAATAAGGAAACACAGTACAATAATATATCATTACTGAGGTAGGCATTCTCATAATCATAATACAAATGACTCAAAGCATAAATGCAGACATGCGAAGACCCATGTCAAGTAAGACAGGTCATGGCCACCAAACATACACCGTGGATCCATGCCATTATGACTCAAATCTGAACATAGCCACCAAAAATACACTGTGGATTTATGTGTTAAAGACTCAAATTTGAACATAGCCATGAGACATACAATGTGGATCTATGCAACAATACAAACTGAGAAAAGGTTCAGGGTCTTCATCTCCACCACTCTAAGTACGAATCTAACCATGCGAATACATGTGTTGAAGTCGAACATGGTAGAAACCACTTGATTACCAGTCAATGATGAGAACCGTCAACAAGTGCAAGGGAAATCACCATTAATGTCAATGACTCCCAAGGTACTCTAGTACAATCCAACGAATGTGAATTAATGAGCTGAAGTCGAACACTCGGCGGAATCTCTCAATCAAGGGTCAATAATGAAAACCCATTGTCGAAAGAGAGGAAACCTACCATTGAGGTATGTAGGTTCCAAGGTACCAATTGGTTTCTAAGTCTGATTCCTAGATAATGAGTTGAAGTCGACAGGAAAAGACTCGTCACAGGAAGGCCTTAATGTATCCTCCATCAATGACATGAAATGGGTAAAAAATTTGATGTAGATTAGAGTAACAAGTGATTCAGGACTGACTCAAGGATGGACGACGCAATAGAAGGCTTAAGGAATGTAGAAAAGGTTGACCTAATAGAAGGATTTCCGGGTTGAACTTATCTTTGAACATATTGACAACACGACAACTATCTTGGAAACACTGACTCAACAACCGGGATCACAGACCAATTTGTAATCTTATAAAGGAGTATGATCAAGAGACAAGCAGATTTTCCAACCTAGACACAAAGTGAGTGAAAGGGTATCAGGTTCAAAAATTTACTCTTCCATAGAATACAGGTTTATACACATTTCTTTCCCAATTTTTCCCCCACCATTTCTAGCGAGTACCTCTTTATTTTTACGCAAGCTTGAGGAGGATAAAATATTCTTGTTGATGTAAAGATCATCCTTCAGATGAGTCGCTTAGAGTACCTTTAATGAACCCTAGGAAGAATTGGTTCGGTCCCATATGGGTCTTTTGATGTTTGTTTAACGAGTCCAAAGAAGGAAAACTTAGGGGTTTTTCCTGTTTATAGAGACTGAAAAATTCTTAAAGAGAACTCTCTTAGTTCCTTTTTCATAAAGTAGTTTGCTGAGATTGAAAAAGAGATAAACTATCGCTCAACATAAGTTTTCTTCAAATACTTTAACAAGCATAAAAATAACAAGGTCGCTTGACAATCTTTTCATATTTAGAGAGTCTGAAAAGAGCTTAAAGGGAATTCTAGGGGGTTCATTTTTCGTAGAACCTTTACGAGTCCGAAAAAGTGATAAAATTTTACTCAGTTACATTCTCATTGATTTACGAGCATGAGAAAAAACAAAGACTAATATTGGTAACTTATTCTCATGTATTTACGAGCATGAGAAATAACAAAGACTAAGCTCGTGATTGTTTTCATTTTTATGCAAGCTTTAAAACAAAACAAAACTATGCTTGGGATATATTTTATTTTTTCACAAGCTTAAAACTAAACAAAACTATGCTTGAACCTGGTTTCATTTTTACACAAGCTTTAACTAGAGGAAACTATGCTTAAGGTAGGTGGTTTCATTTTCACACGAGCTTGAACCATAGAAAACTATTCTTGGACCTCCCAACACATAACACAAGGATGGTTGGTACTTAGCCTCCAACTTAAGAAACCAGCGACTCTACTTCAGCATGAAGTCCAGAGAATGAAAGTATTGCCCCCCAAGCTTCGTTTCGTCCAATGGCACAGGTGGATGAAATGAAAATTCAAATTCTAGATGAAGGACTTGACTCAAAAAGAGAGGGGGGAAAAACTATTTAATTTTTTAATGAGCTTGACACAGGAGAAGAACTATGCTTGTGACTCTAGGTATAAGCCCCAGACCACTGTTTCATTTTTTAACGAGCTTGACATGGAAACGAGAACTATTCTCATAACCTCTATTTCATTTTTTAATGAGGTTGCCACAGATACGCAAAAAGCTATCCTCATAACTGGTTTCATTTTTTAACGAGCTTGAAATCAGAAAATTGTGCTCAAAGATGGTTTCATTTTTTAACGAGATTGAAAGCAGAAAAGCATGCTCAAAGCTGGTTTCATTTTTTAATGAGCTTGAAAGAGGAAAAGCATGCTCAAATCTGGTTTCATTTTTTAACGAGCTTGAAAGCAGAAAAGCATGCTCAAAGACTCTCTTCTTTATCATGGCTTCCAAGAGGACAATGCTCTGGAAGGACACTATGTCAAAGGACAAAACTCAGTCATGGCTTCCAAGAGATCTTCACTTGATGGAAGAAACCCACTCTGGGAGGAGTACATGTCAAGGGCTGCGATAGGGGTAAAGAGATCAGGCTCTAAAATCCCAATCGAAGAGATCACCATGTCAACTACTGGATCCAAATCATCAGAATTTGAAGTCATGGGAGACAACTCCACATAATTAACATGTGGTGGGGGTGATACTGACTTCATATAAGAACCGTTTAGGGAGGTCATCCAGTCAGGACCGATGAATGAAAGTTGATCAATAGTCACAATTCTTCCATCGTGAGGGAAATATATCACACGAAAAAGAGTGGACACAATAGATTTCATGGCATAGACATAATCTCTCCCAAGGAGTAAAGAGAAATCCAAGGGGCCTTGGACTACCATGAAATCAATAAAGACAATTTTCCCTCCCAAAGTTACAGGAAACTAAGGAAGGGTCCCTAAAGTTTGATTGGTTCTTCTGTTAAAATCTAACAGATTTTGCGTAACCGGGGTAAGCTAAGGACAACCCAAAGCTTGCCAAGAAAATGAGGACAAGATACTAATGGACACACCTTCATCTATCAATGTTTGAGGAATGTCTCGACCACAAAATTGCATTGTAATCTAGAAAGGAATGTGAGAGGGAAGATGAGGTCCAGTTACCACACCCCAATCAAAACCCATGGCCACATTACTTGGAGGGGTTCCACGGGAGGAGGAGGAATACCCCCCCCAAACATAGTAGAGTCTGTATCAACGAGAAAAACATGGGTAGTATCAGGTTTCCTCTCGAGCGGGAGAGTAGGATTGACCGATGGCAAGATCGAATCGACCACTTGGGTTGCATCCTCCAAGGGGAGAATGGGGTCGACAGGTGGAAACAGATCGACCGCTTGGGTTTCACTGTTTGGAGGGAGAGTGGGATTGACTGAGGAAGGGATCAGATCAACCACTGTGTCAACTGGTTCAACTAAGGACGTGACCAGATTGATGACTTGATCAATCATACTGACCGATGAAAGGGATAGATTGATCGTTCCATCAACTACAGGTGGGTCAAGAGTAAGCTTGCGATAAGTAGCTGGAAGTTGAGGCTGTGAAAAAGTCATGTCTTCCAGGAATTTCAAAGATTCTTCCATATAAGGGAAAAGATGAGTTAGATAAGGCCCTTTGCATAAAATACATGGGAACTTGGCTCTACTTTTCTTTTCCCAATGGTATTTTGATTAGTTGATGGGAGGTCATCAACATGTTGTTTAGAGGCTGACAACATGGGTTGGCGAGGGTGTCTAGACCATGCTATTTTAACCTTGGATAGACCAGGGAAATCCTTAAGAATATGAATACCCTTACAAATCCTGCAAGGGTACTTGGGCTTACGGGTTGTTTGGGTGTTCTTGGCATCATCAACACTCCTAGCACGATCAACAATAACTAGTTTCTTTCCAACATGTTTAGCGGTGGTTGGAAGTTTGGACCCTTGTATATTTTTCTTCTTTTTATTCTTCCATTTCTTCTTCTTCTTATCCACCGAGTTACTAGCTTTGGATATTTCACTTAGCGAAGAAGATGAAATGGAAGAAGACCTTGCAAGTGAAGAAGGCGAAGAAGCTCTTACTAGTGAAGAAGACGAAGGATCAACATGAGGTTGATGTTCTTGGGGGGAAGTGCTTACAAATGAAGCACTAACTGCATTCAGGACTACCTGAGTGGAAAACAACCATATTGGTAATCCAATCATGAGGCCTGGAAGGCTCAAAGTAGTGATGTGAGGAGGACCAATGTTTCTGTAAGAAGGAAAAACAAAAGGTTCCTCTGGAATAGAGGTTCCTTCATTGGTCATTCCAGGAACTAACGCCATTAAAAACAACAATCCAATCTAGATTCCACTAGGGAAAACAAACAGCACACGCTAAAAATCTAGTAAGAAAGCAACCAAACAAAACCTTCTCACAATGACCACACTAGTTGGTTATGAAATCCAACATCATGGGAACAAATTAATAAGGGGCTAAGATAGAGCAGGTGGAAAAATTACGTTGATGACCTGTTTAACGAACTTACGCCTTGGTGCAAGCTTCCACACAGTAATTGTGGATTTACCCTCCAAAGAGCCCAAGTGATTTTGGCCAACGTCGATTCCAGGTACCATGAAGACTTGCTGCTCCATAGTCACCTTATGTAAAGATCCTAAAGAGATAGGCCACTAAGGTTACCATCTACTACAATGATGCCCAGGGAAACAGTCGACAGTCCGATCCATGCACAAGGACAGGGTATCTAGCCTGAAATCAACTTGAAAGGCTTCCACTCATCATTGTGGGTATACCTCTCAAGCGACCCCCATAATACATGCAACCTCTACACCAAGACCAACAAAGCAGGGTGAGTAACTCTGCCAGTCTCAATGTGACCTCATGATTGACCCTTGTGCTAGAAGGGATTCCAAGGACAAAATGTAAAAGTGGATTTAACCGCTTCCTAACTCAAGATTCTTTGTTTGTTTTCAACTTTGGAAATTTATCTTTCACACCTATTCCAAAGTTCTACAACTACTCTAATGTAGGTTTGCTACCAGAAAGTATAAAAAATTGTCTAATCAATTTTTTTTGTAAGTGCTTTATTTGATGGTTGTTGTTACTCAAGAGGAAAATGGTGTGAACAATATGGTGTTCTGACCAACTCAAAAGTTATGCAAAGAGATGAAGATGCAATCTTTTCATTTCGATAAAAACTATGCTACGAGAAGGAGAAAACATTTATCATTCCCAGATGCACAATGTCCCAAATTTTACTAAACTCACCAATATCAAGATTTTCAAGAAATGAGACAAATAGACTATACATCATGCAATTTAAGACAAAAAATCATGCAATTTCATTACTTCAAATACAAATATGCCCCCAATCTAATGTAAAGAAATAAATAAGATTTTTGTTTCAAAGATAGCTAAAAGCAATAGAAAATCACTTCAAAACAAAAAACAACCCAAACAAAGTTTCTCTTTTACTGCGAGTTATTCAGAAAAAAGAAGTGTTCTTTTCACTAAACAATTCTAAAGAAAAACAAGGCTTTGTAACTGAAAGACAATCAAAGGAAGAGATTAAATCTTTCAAAAGAAAACAAAGCAAAGATGGTTAAAATAAGCTCAAAAAATATCAAGTAGACTGTAAACAAATCATAATCAAACCCAAAAATTCACCCCAAAACCAAATCCAAGGTCTGGTTAAGGAAAACCATCAAAAATCAAGAATTTCACAGTTTCCATAGGCTGGAAGACTAGCACAGTGCAGAAATCATTGATTTCTATGGGCCAGATATGGGTAGGGTGCAACCTTTCCGTACTGGTCAAAACAGGTAGGGCGCGAAAATTCCAAGTCATCGCACTGTCCCTCAAAGAAGGGTGCAAAAATCAAACAAAAATGGGAAAAAATAAAAAATTTAGAAGGTTTTCCAGTGAAGTTTAATAGTCAGAGAGTCAAGATGGGTCTTCCAGTGACTTAGAAAATAGAAACCAAGCAATCAAAGCAAGAAAACAAGGAAAACTAGGAAAACATTTGTTTCCCCAATGAAGTCACCAATTTTTGTTATCGGGTAAATCGGTGAATGCGGACATAGACTAATCCCCCTAGATACACCTAGATATAGAATAAAACATGACAGGAGATGGCGCTTTCCCTAGGCTCTAATCATCAAATTTACTACTGAACAAAAGACAATATACATACCTTTAAATGCCGCTTCCTTATGTATTTTTTGTTCCTGTTTCGCTCCGGTGCTCTTGTGATACTAATCCTGCAGTGAGACACAAACCAACCAAAGTGAAGGTAGTAGAAGTATATTCAATGATAACCTATGCATATGATCAAGGAATTATGAAATAAAATAAAGATAATTCTATGGGAAAGAAGCATGCCATTGTCTTATATTAAATAATAGGAAGAGAGATTACAACCAGATGCCTTGATGTCATAAGGTTTCTCCCAACAATTCCTTTCTTCCCACACACTTCTTGCTCCAAGGTTTCTGAGACCATGGATCTGATATCTACTCACAATCTATCTGGACAAAGCAAAGCTCAAAGCCAATCTAACCAAACTATCAAGCTCAAAGAATTTCCAACCCAATCAAGCTAACTTTCTCCATGAGAGTTCCTCTCCTTTTATAAGTTGAAGAGGATAAGGTGAAGAGGTTAGGATGGTCCCACTAAATCATGAAAGCGAGTAATATCCAAACCATTTAGAGGCCACCTCACCATATAATCTTGTACTTCTAGAAGCATCGATAAAATGCTCATTTTTCCCACGTACGAATGCCATCGCGACCTGGCTATAGTGCAACCTACGGAAATTTCGTGCCCTAGCTATAGTGCAGCTTGAGGAAATCAGGTATTTCTGCACCCTAGCTATGGTGGAGCCTGCAGAAATCCTCCAAAATAGGGTTTTTACAAAGGAAAACACAACTTCTTCTCTCAAGGAAAGTTCTTCTCCCTTCTTTCTTCATGAATTCAGGCCACTAACCTCTCTGAAGGCAAGATATAGGTTTACATCATTAACGATCATGAGGGTGACAAAAATAATGTGTAATAGTTCATATCTTCGACCTGTAAATATAAACTGGTTAACTGATTTAAGATATGATTCATACTTGGACTGGATTCTCCTACAAGGGTTGCTTCTAATTTCATGGCAATCTCCAGAGCTTCAGCCTACGAGGTGATTTTCTGTTGCATCAGAGGAACTTTGATATGTGGGAGGAGGGAATCAATGAACCATTCTTTATTCTATTCATCTGGAATCTGAAAATTCAAGTGGCCTGTCAGGGTATTAAACCTCTGATCGAACTCCCAAATAGGTTCAGTGACCTTTTGCTTGATTTATTTCAGCTCTGTAATACATTGTGACTCCAACTTAGGTTTCTTGAATTCTACACTCAACACAGTCTTAATGTCAATCAACAGTTTAGGCTATGCAGTCGCTGTGGAAAACTTCATGTACCAGCTTAGTGCGCGATCCCTTAAGGTAGTACTGAAATGAGCTATCTTAACAGTTTTGTCAGTGACTTTCTTAATGCTCCAAACAACTTTGCATGGGAACCAGTGCTGGTCAGGATCTTCAGATCCATCTCCTCTGAAGATGGGTAACCTCATCTCATATTCCATAGATCTTCCTTGGTTTCTTGACTGAGTATATACTAAATTTCTTGTAACAATACTCTGATTTACTTGACTACTTTGATTACTCTAGTTACTTAATGCTTCTAAAACAACAAGAGGAGTGATATTACTTACCTCGAAATAAGGTGTAGTGCCTGAAGTTTCTATCTCTCCTCGGCAAGGTTCTTCAAATACTACTTCCTCTTTTCTTGCAAACTCTGAATACTCTTCGTCTATTACATCTTCTTCTTCTCTACTGTAGAATCCCTTGTCTCCATATTTTTTATTAAATAGGTTTGCAAGGGGAACCTCTCTTAATGGTCTCCCACTGTGCATGTGTCCAGCCTTTGTGTCACTGTCCCTTTCTGAATTCTTGACCATTAGCTTCACTATATCTTCAGGATACTCTTTTCATGCAATAACATCTTAATCCTCAGCTTTAAAAAGTGTAGGAACTTTCCTCTAGGTCCCTTAAAGAAATACCTCTCTTCTTGACTATATGATTCGAATCTGTCAATGCAAAACTCAGTAATGTACCCTCAACTAGTGCTATCAAACTAGAGATCCATCGCTCTAGACACAACATTATCAACTCTCTTGACCTTCTTGACCAACGTCGTTGTCCAAACCACAGGTGGTCTAGATCTGATCTCAAACTGGGTATCTGCTATTCTGGCTAACCACTCATATAAATCCCTATGAAATCCTCCAAAGAAAATTTCATGTATGTCAGTAAATATGTACCTTCCCAAACATTATTCTGTACTAATGCTAGGATTCTTGTTCTGGGATTTAGTGAAGTCCTTTTCTTGTTCTTCTATCCACTTATGAATTTTTGTCTTCGATGGAAACCACCTTGACATTCCCTCAAGAATATCCTTGTCCGGACAACGGACCCATTTGTTGGCACAGGGGCAGACCCAGTGTTCAACTCTTTTAGTGAACCAACAAGCCATAAATACCGACCCTTTCAGAAACACCTGCAATGAAGATGTAGTCTCACTCGAATTAGCAATAGGGTGTTGTAGGAAACAAGTGTCTACAATGAGAGGAAATGCAAAGAGAATCCAGGGCAAAAACACACAACAATCTAGATATTATTTACCACTCTTAAGCTTACGTCACAAGTTATATCTCAGATATAACACAACAATGTAGTAACAGGATAATAGATGGAAAATAACACAACATCAATCACAAAGAACAACAAGATATACATTGTTCACCCTCTCCTAGGGCTACATCCACAGAACTGTGTTTCTTGATATATTTAAATGGAAACATATAATTCTATATGTGCACTTAGCTTGCAGATTTATCTCTTCCTCTTCCCTCCCCGCGCACCCAGTTGCAGTGTGATCTTCGAACCCAACTGAATATATTACAATACAGTCTCAATACTATTCTCTATAACAATAATCAACAATGAACAACAAAAACCATAGTATCAATGAACCAACACTACTACATATGGGCGGATTATTCCATGAAATGTTTCCACGTTTCCATTATTTTCATGGTTTTTTTAAAATAGGGCGGGATTTTTGTCGATATTTCCACTAAAGTTCATCTATATAGCCACGAATAGTTTTTTTAACTTGTTTTTCATTTTCGTCTCTATTTCCATGAAAGTTCATCGCTATTGCCATGAAGCTTCGTCGTTATTGCCACGATAATTTTGCCTATCTCAAAAAAAATCCACTAATGGCTAGTTGACTAGTTGATATATATATACCTTATTGTAAGAGACTTTGCGACACAAATGATATAGTTGCAACATTGTTCATGGATTTTGTTTGGCCTGTTTATTTTTTCCTTCACCCACTGGTTGAACAAATCCAATTCTCAATTTTGAACTTGCAAGTTTAGTATGTTTTTTTTATTGATGTACTCATTTAACTTGTAATTTTTTGTTCAAATGTCGAAATTTCATGTAGCTTGTTTTTTCCTTGATAATATATTATATGTATAGTACCATATTTCATGTCCTTGGTTTGTGGATCTAGTTACTATATTCTATGGAAATTCATGTGAAATGTCCAGAAAAATATTTTTTGAAGAAGTATTTTAAGTTGTCTACAAAACAACTTAGAGGCTAGTGTATGGTGTCGAGTGATTCAAGTTTGAGAAATTTTGAACACTTTCGTTAAATGGTGTGTAATTATTTTCCATGGTGATTCAGCACATACTACCCTAAAGTACAAATTGAAGCATATCGATCTTAATAGTTAATCAATAATAATAAAAAAAGCATGTCAAAATTTCTTAGAAGAAATAATTGTGAGGATTGTAGGTCACTGTAAATAAACATATCATAATCGAAAGGAGTAGCTAAAATATCACGAAGGAGTAGCTAAAATATAAAATTTTGACAACTTACTGTTTGGTATGGTGTAGGTAAGACAATTACTTGTTACGACAAGGATTTGTCACTATGAATGAAAATGACAAGAAGCTTGCTTGGTTAAGAGCAACATTAGAGGCGAGGGGAGATGGAAAATGTTATTGCCCTTTCTATGATTGCAGAGGCTTGCAAAGAAAAATACTTTTAATAAAAATAGATTAAAGACAATGTAGGGAGAAGGGGCACGTTGAAGGGGGTTATGAATATTGTCCATTGGTAAGAGGATTCAATGTTTAATGTATTCTCAGTAATAATCAACATGTCATGAATTTTAATAATATTTATTATCGAGATTTTTATATTTTTTATACGCACTAACTTTTCTACGTTGTTTTTAAATATATAGACGATGTCTTCAAAATGTCGACCTTCAGAAAGTTATTTTCCAAATACTAGCAGAAATACTCCTTTACAAGGTGATGAACTTCGAGATCAGAATATTGAAGTTGTTAATCATGTTATTAATGATGATATGGATGGAGATAACATTAGTGATTCAAATCAAGAAGATGAGATACATAGATTGATCCAAGACACATTTTCTCGAATGGATGAGGACAACCATGATGATAATAATGATGTTGATCCTCTACTCGAGAAGTAAAGTTAACCTCTTTATGAACGCTCAACAAAAAACATTTTATATACTATATTGTTGTTGGTAAAACTGAAGGTTTTGAGTGGTTTATCAAACACATGCCTCACACAGATAGTAAGGTATTTAATTTGTTAATTATTTATGCCTGCATATTCACAAATACTTAAAAGGTTCAATTTTTTCCTATATTGCTATTGTTTTCTTATTTGTAAATTAGTATATTGGATGTGATATTGATGATTAATATTGTTTACATTGACTTATTTCTTAGAATTTTGTAGATTGTTAGGTGAATTTCTATTATCGACGTCAAATATTTTTCCACGCACATATCGAGAAATATCTGTGATTATGAAAGAAATTGGAATGGACTATCAGGATATTGATGCATGTCCTAATGATCATATCATATATTATGGACAATATGCATTAGAAAATGAATGCCCATAATTTCAAATAAGTATATATCGAACAGATAAAGCATCAAATAAGGTGCCTCACAAAGTTCTTCGTTATATTCTGACAATTATACGTTTCCAATGGTTGTTCAAGTGCCAAAGTATAGCACAGTTTATGGATTTCCATGCAAAGAAAAAAAGTCGAGATGATGTTCTTCGAATGTCTGAAGATGGTTCTACATTGAAGTACATCAAAGAAAAGTGGCCAATTTTTAAAGAAGAAACTCGTAATGTTATACTTTCGTTGGCATCTGATGATGTCAATCCACTTGGAGAGATTCATTCTACGTACTCAGTGTGGCCTGTTTTTGTTATAAACAATAACCTTCCTCCTTGGATGTCGATCAAGAGAGAGAACACAATGTTGGCAATGATTGTTCCAGGTATTTAATTATCTTTTATTTCCTTTAAAGCATGACAAGATATTTCATTTATTTGCTTCGTGCATGGTAATTATTTCTTTTATATATAATGACATCTAGATAAGTATAATTAATCATGCAGTATGTTGAACCAATTAGGTAGGTACCAGGTTAAAGATATGAACGTATATATTGAGCCTCTTATCGATGAGTTTATGAAGTTATGGGTTTGTGTCACTATGTATGACATCTCTAGACCAATAGGGAAAAAAAGATTTCAATTCCATGGAATACTATCATGGACAATTCATGATGCTCCCGAGTTAATACATTCTTGTGGTATATTGTTACGTTATTTTCTGATTTAATATTATATATGTTTATTTAAAATATCATGCATTATTTTAAATTGTAACTCTAATTTGATGCTACATTAGTTCATATATCTTGTAGGTCTTCAAACAAAGGGTAAATTTGCATGTCCAGTTTGTGGTCCGAGGATAAAATCTCATCGTTCAAGGAGTTTAGGAAAGGAAGTGTTTGATGAGTATAGGCACTTTATGCCTAAGAACCATAGTTATCGAACTATAGACAAAGAAAAATTCAATGGTAAAGAAGAAAATGGAAAAAAACCACGAAGAATGACACCTCGCCTATGGAAGTTGGAATATACTAGAAATAGTCAAGGTATGAAAATTATTTATGTATGACATATTATATAAATCTTTGATTAATTTCATTAGTATTAATTTCATTTTGTCCCATTAATTAGTGTCAATTTCAATTTGTTGATGTTTCATTAATGTCGTTAAGGCACGGATGGGCATCCAAGAGGAATGAAAAGTTACCTGATGCAATTCAATAGATTGCCATACTACGAGCACCTACAAATAGTTCATCTATTTAATACAATGCATAACGGGAAGACCATAACATAATTGTTATGGCGAATATTAGATGGAAGGACTGACAAAGAGAGAATTGGAAGGATTTGTTGTGACATCTTAATAGTTAATCAATAATAGTAAAAAAAACATGTCAAAATTTCTTAGAAGAAATAATTGTGAGGATTGTAGGTCATTGTAAATAAACATATCATAATCGAAAGGAGTAGCTAAAATGTCATGAAGGAGTAGCTAAAATATAAAAATTTGACAACTTATTGTTTGGTATGGTGTAGGTAAGACAATTACTTGTTAGGACAAGGATTTGTCACTATGACTGAAAATGACAGGAAGCTTGCTCGGTTAAGAGAGACATTAGAGGCGAGGGGAGATGGAAAATGTTATTGCCCTTGCTATGATTGCAGAGGCTTGAAAAGAAAAATACTTTTAATAACAACAGCTGGAAGACATTGTAGGGAGAAGGGGCACGTTGAAGGGCGTTATGAATATCGTCCCTTGGTAAGAGGATTCAATGTTTAATGTATTCTCTGTAATAATCAACATGTCATGAATTTTAGTAATATTTATTATCAAGATTTTTATATTTTTTATACGCAGTAACTTTTCTACGTTGTTTTTTAATATATAGACGATGCCCTAAAAATGTCGACCTTCAGAAAGTTATTTGCTAAATACTAGCAGAAATACTCCTTTACAGTGTGATGAACTTCGAGATCAGAATATTGAAGTTGTTGATCAAGTTATTAATGATGATATGGATGGAGATAATGTTAGTGATTCAAATTAGGAAGATGAGATACATAGATTGATCCAAGACACATTTTCTCCAATGGATGAGGACAACCATGATGATAGTCATGATGTTGATCCTCTACTCGAGAAGTCACGTTAACTTATTTATGAAGGCTCAACAAAAAATATTTTATCTGTTATATTGTTGTTGGTGAAACTGAAGGTTTTGAGTGGTTTATCAAACAAATGCCTCACAGAGATACTAAGGTATTTAATTTGTTAATTATTTATGCCTGCATGTTCACAAATACTTAAAAGGTTCAATTTTTTCCTATATTGCTATTGTTTTCTAATTTGTAAATTAGTATATTGGATGTGATATTGATGATTAATATTGTTTACATTGACTTATTGTTTAGAATTTTTTAGATTGTTAGGTGAATTTCTATTATCGACGTCAAATATTGTTCCACGCACATATCGAGAAATATCTGTGATTATGAAAGAAATTGGAATGGACTATCAGGATATTGATGCATGTCCTAATGATCATATCATATATTATGGACAATATGCATTAGAAAATGAATGCCCATAATGTCAAATAAGTATATATCGAACTAATAAAGTGTCAAAGAAGGTTCCTCGCAAAGTTCTTCGTTATATTCCGACAATTATACGTTTCTAACAATTGTTCAAGTGCCAAAGTATAGCACAGTTTATGGATTTCCATGCAAAGAAAAAAAGTTGAGACGATGTTCTTCGAATGCCTGAAGATGCTTCTGCATTGAAGTACAACGAAGAAAAGTGGCCAATATTTAAAGAAGAACCTCGTTATGTTATACTTTCGTTGGCATCTGATGGTGTCAATCCATTTGGAGAGCTTCATTCTACGTACTCAGTGTGGCCTGTTTTTTGTTATAAACAATAACCTTCCTCCTTGGATGTCGATCAAGAGAGAGAACACAATGTTGGCAATGATTGTTCCAGGTATTTAATTATCTTTTATTTGCTTTAAAGTATGACAAGATATTTCATTTCTTTGTTTCATGCATGGTAATTATTTCTTTTATATATAATGACATCTAGATAAGTATAATTAATCATGCAGTATGTTGAACCAATTAGGTAGGTACTAGGTTAAAGATATGAACGTATATATTGAGCCTCTTATCGATGAGTTTTTGAATTTATGGGTTGGCGTCACTATGTATGACATCTCTAGACCAATAGGGAAAAAATGATTTTAATTCCATGGAATACTATCATGGACAATTCATGATGCTTCCAGGTTAACACATTTTTGTGGTATATTGTTACGTTATTTTGTGATTTAATATTATATATGTTTATTGAAAATATCATGCATTATTTTAAATTGTAACTCTAGTTTGACGCTACACTAGTTCATATATCTTGTAGGTCTTCAAACAAAGGGTAAATTTGCATGCCCATTTTGTGGTACGAGGATAAAAGATCGTCATTCAATGAGTTTAGGAAAGGAAGTGTTTGATGAGTATAGGCACTTTATGCCTAAGAACCATAGTTATCGAACTATAGACAAAGCAAAATTCAATGGTAAAGAAGAAAATGGAAAAAAACCACGAAGAATGACACCTCGCCTATGGAAGTTGGAATATACTAGAAATCGTGAAGGTATGCAAATTATTTATGTATAACATATTATATAAATCTTTGGTTAATTTCATTAGTATTAATTTCATTTTGTCCCATTAATTAGTGTTAATTTCAATTTGTTGATGTTTCATTAATGTCGTTAAGGCACGAATGGGAATCCAAGAGGAATGAAAAGTTACCTGATGCAATTCAGTAGATTTCCATACTACGAGCACCTACAAATAGTTCATCTGTTTAATACAATGCATATCAGGAAGAAAATAACATAATTGTTATGGAGAATATTAGATGGAAGGACTGACAAAGAGAGAATTGGAAATGAAAAGAGAATCTAGGGAAAAAACACACAACAATCTAGATATTATTTTCCACTCTTAAGCTTACTTCACAAGTTATATCTCAAATCTAACACAACAATGCAATAACAGGATAACAGATGGAAAATAACACAACATCAATCACAAACAACAACAAGATATACATGGTTCACCCTCTCCTAGGGCTACATCCACATAACTGTGTTTCTTGATATATTTAAATGGAAACATATAGTTCTATATGTGCACCGAGCTTGCAGATTTATCTCTTCCTCTTCCCTCCCCGTGCATCCAGTTACAGGGTGATCTTCGAACCCAGCTGAAGATTTTACAATACAGTCTCAATACTGTTCTCTACAACAATAATCAACAATGAACAACAACAACCATAGTATCAACGAACCAACACTACTACATATGGGCGGATTATTCCATGAAATGTTTCCACATTTCCATTATTTTCATGGTTTTGTTTAAATAGGGCGAGATTTTCCTCAATATTTCCACTAAAGTTCGTCTATATAGCCATGAATAGGTTTTTTAACTTAGTCGTCATTTTCATCGCTATTTCCATGAAAGTTCGTCGCTATTGCCACGAACCTTCGTCGTTATTGCCATGATAATTTTGCCTATCTCAAAAAGTATCTGCTAATGGCTAGTTGACAAGTTGATCTATATATACCTTACTATAAGATACTTTGCGACACAATTGATATAGTTGCAACACTGTTCGTGGCTTTTGTTTGGCCTGTTTATTTTTTCCTTCACCCACCAGTTGAACAAATCCAATTCTCGATTTTGAACTTGCAAGGTTAGTATGTTTTTTTTATTGATGTACTCATTTAACTTGTAATGTTTTTTTCAAATGTCGAAATTTCATGTAGCTTGTTTTTTACTTGATAATATATTATATGTGTAGTACCATATTTCATGTCTTTGTTTTGGGGATCTAGTTAGTATATTCTATGGAAATTCATGTGAAATGTCCATAAAAATATTTTCTGAAGAAGTATTTTAAGTTGTCTACAAAACAACTTAGACGCTAGTGTATGGTGTCGAGTGATTCAAGTTTGATAAATTTTGACCACTTTCGTTAAATGGTGTGTAATTATTTTCCATGGTGATTCAACACACACTACCCTAAAGTACAAATTGAAGAATATCGATCTTAATAGTTAATCAATAATAATAATAAAAACATGTCAATATTTCTTAGAAGAAATAATTGTGAGGATTGTAGGTCACTGTAAATAAACATATCATAATCGAAAGGAGTAGCTAAAATATCATAAAGGAGTAGCTAAAATATAAAAATTTGACAACTTACTGTTTGGTATGGTGTAGGTAAGACAATTACTTGTTAAGACAAGGATTTGTCACTGTGAATGAAAATGACAGGAAGCTTGCTCTGTTAAGAGTGACATTAGAGGCGAGGGGAGATGGAAAATGTTATTGCCCTTGCTATGATTGGAGAGGCTTGCAAAGAAAAATACTTTTAATAACAACAATTGAAAGACATTGTAGGGAGAAGGGGCACACTGAAGGGGGTTATGAATATCGTCCCTTGGTAAGAGGATTCAATGTTTAATGTATTCTCTGTAATAATCAACATGTCATGAATTTTAGTAATATTTATTATCGAGATTTTTATATTTTTTATACACTCTAAATTTTCTATGTTGTTTCTAAATATATAGATGATGCCCTCAAAATGTCAACCTCAAGAAAGTTATTTGCCAAATACTAGCAGAAATACTCCTTTACAGGGTGATGAACTTTGAGATTAGAATATTGAAGTTGTTGATCAAGTTATTAATGCTGATATGGATGGAGATAACGTTAGTGATTCAAATTAGGAAGATGAGATACATAGATTGATCCAAGACACATTTTCTCCAATGGACGAGGACAACCATGATGATAGTCATGATGTTGATCCTCTACTTGAGAAGTCACGTTAACCTCTTTATGAAGGCTCAACAAAAAATATTTTATCTACTATATTGTTGTTGGTAAACCTGAAGGTTTTGAGTGGTTTATCAAACACATGCCTCACACAAATACTAAGGTATTTAATTTGTTAATTATTTATGCCTGCATGTTCACAAATACTTAAAAGGTTCAATTTTTTCCTATATTGCTATTGTTTTCTAATTTGTAAATTAGTATATTGGATGTGATATTGATGATTAATATTGTTTACATTGACTTATTGTTTAGAATTTTGTATATTGTTAGGTGAATTTCTATTATCGACATCAAATATTTTTCCATGCACATATCAAGAAATATCCGTGATTATTAAAGAAATTGGAATAGACTATGAGGATATTGATGCATGTCCTAATGATCATATCATATATTATGGACAATATTCATTAGAAAATGAATGCCCATAATGTCAAATAAGTATATATCAAACTGATAAAGCATAAAAGAAGGCGCCTCGCAAAGTTCTTCATTATATTCCGATAATTATACATTTCCAACGGTGGTTCAGGTGCCAAAGTATAGCACACTTTATGGATTTCCATGCAAAGAAAAAAAGTCGAGACGATGTTCTTCGAATGCTCGAAGATGGTTCTGCATTGAAGTACATCGAAGAAAAGTTTCCATTTTTAAAAGAAGAACCTCGTAATGTTATACTTTCGTTGGCATCTGATGGTGTCAATCCATTTAGAGAGCTTCATTCTACGTACTCAGTGTGGCCTGTTTTTGTTATAAACAATAACCTTCCTCCTTGGATGTCGATCAAGAGAGAGAACACAATGTTGGCAATGATTTTTCCAGGTATTTAATTATCTTTTATTTTCTTTAAAGTATGACAAGATATTTCATTTCTTTGTTTCGTGCATGGTAATCATTTCTTTTATATATAATGACATCTAGATAACTATAATTAATCACGCAGTATGTTGAACCAATTAGGTAGGTACCAGGTTAAAGATATGAACGTATATATTGAGCCTCTTATTGATGAGTTTTTGAAGTTATGGGTTGGGGTCACTATGTATGACATCTCTAGACCAATAGGGAAAAAATGATTTCAATTCCATGGAATACTATCATGGACAATTCATGATGCTCCCGGGTTAACACATTTTTGTGGTATATTGTTACATTACTTTGTGATTTAATATTATATATGTTTATTCAAAATATCATGCATTATTTTAAATTGTAACTCTAATTTGATGCTACATTAGTTCATATATCTTGTAGGTCTTCAAACAAAGGGTAAATTTGCATGCCCAGTTTGTGGTCCGAGGATAAAATCTCGTCGTTCAAGGAGTTTAGGAAAGGAAGTGTTTGATGATTATAGGCACTTTATGCCTAAGAACCATAGTTATCAAACTATAGATAAAGAAAAATTCAATGGTAAAGAAGAAAATGGAAAAAAACCATGAAGAATGACACCTCGCCTATGAAAGTTGGAATATACTAGAAATCGTCAAGGTACGCAAATTATTTATGTATGACATATTATATAAATCTTTGGTTAATTTCAATAGTATTAAATTCATTTTGTCCCATTAATTAGTGTTAATTTCAATTTGTTGATGTTTCATTAATGTCGTTAAGGCACAAATGGGCATCCAAGAGGAATGAAAAGTTACCCGATGCAATTCAGTAGATTTCCATACTACGAGCACCTACAAATAGTTCATTTGTTTAATACAATGCATATCAGGAAGAACATAACATAATTGTTATGGAGAATATTAGATGGAAGGACTGACAAAGAGAGAATTGGAAAGATTTGTTGTGACATCTAGGAAGTTAATCAAGCATTGCAAAGTGTTATTATTAATTCTAATGGTGATGGTCATGAACATAAGACTAGTATTCCTTGGTTATTGACGGAGCAACAGAGAAATATCATAAAAGAGGTCATTCATAAAATTAGGTTTCCGACGGGGTTTTCGTCGAACATACAAAATATATTAACGACAAAAGGTGATTTTGGTGGGTTTAAAACACATGACTGGCATACATTCATTAAGGTAATTAGTAGGTTATAATATATTTTCTTATTGGTACGCATTTTTTGGAAACAAATAGTAATTATTTGTTTTTTGTTGCAGTATGTTCTACCTTTATCTCTCCTAGATGACTTTGACAACAACATAAAACAAATTATTTATGTACTTGGAAAATACATGAGGTAAGTATTGTTTTATAAGGAAAATTTACTTATTATGTGATTTGTAGCGGAACTTGTTGACATATTATGTTTTATCTGCAAATTTATGTATGGCTTGATATTATTTTATTGCATCAACATTTGTAGGTGGCTATCATCAAAAGAAATCCATAAAGAAGATATAAGGTATTGGAAGAGAGAAATTCCACGACTAATGTGTTAAATGAAATAGTATCTACCTCCAACATTTTTCAATGCACAAGAACACTACCTCATACACCAAGTTGAGGAGATTGAATTATGTGGACCAGTACACACAAGGTCCATGTGGATGATGGAGAGGCAGTTGAAGTCACTGAAGGATTTTGTTAGACAAAGAGCACGTCCGGAGGGTTGTATGGTTGAGGGATACATGGTATATCAATGCATGGTGTATATTAGTCAATATCTACCTAAATTAACAGAAAATATGAATGTGCCTCACATTTGGCATCTCGACTCCATCAACAAATTTGAAGGGGAGGTCCTATTGGGGAAAGGTAACATGAGGACTGTGAAAGGTAATTATTAGATGTTGACGTAGATTTAATATATTACACATTTATTAAATTATTCCTTTATTAACAATAGCTAATTAATAATATTAAATTGTTATGCTATCATATAGTTGCTCGAGAGTGGGATGCTTTTCATTTATACATTGCAAAAAACCTTGATTGGATGGATCATTGGACATAATATACTGAAGAATACTTCGGTAGGTTATCATGGGAAGGGGTTATTAAGATGATTAAAACATTGCATCATCATTGAGATAAATTTCCTGATCTTACATCAAGGGAAGTTGATTTAGCCTTTGGTTTAAAAGATAAATAGACAAGTAAAAAAATTTACCCACATTTTCCTAGTTTTTTCCCAATTTTTCAATGTATTTGGTTTATTTAATTTTTGAAATATATATTTACTAAGTCCTATATGAGGTTTATTAATTGGCAATGCATTTTTTACTTGTTGTCCATGTTGCAGTTGAAACATCAGAGGGCTATGTGGTGTAATGGTTGTAAATTTCGTATCAAAATGTTGGATGATAAGATGAAAACCTTGGATTATGGGATAACTATAGTGTTTAAGGTCACCAACATTTCCTCTAGAAGTGACAAAAATCCAGAAGAAAATGAGAATAGGTACTATGGGCATTTGGAGGATATAATTGAGTGTGATTTTAATTCCTTTAAAATAGTTTTGATTGAGGTTAAATGGTACAAGCTACAGATGCATGAACATGATCCTGAAAGAACTGTTATTGAGAATGATAATGGATTTAACATGGTTAATACAAGGGCATTTGAACTGGTTACAGGGCCTTATGTTCTTCCAAGTCAATGTGAGAAAGTATTTTACTCAGAGGTACCTGGTAAAGAAGGTTGGTCATACGTTGTTAGATATGATCCAAGAGGAAGACCAATAAACTATAATCATGTAACTGAGGATGAAGATAATAACAAGGAAGAAGATCATGATTATCCAGATCAGGAGTAGGTGGTTCATGTAGTTGATGTGTCAGATGAAGAAGTTGATCATCCAAATGTAGGAGACGACAATCTCATTAACGATATCGATAACTATATTAGTGAAAATGACATTGATCAAGATGTTGATATGAATGAGCCTTTCACCAATATCGATTTTGAACCAGATGTTGAGCTAGATGAAGAAGAAGATGACTGATATTTAATTGTTGAAAAGAAGAGGTATGTGTTTATATGTTTTATATGATCTTTATATGTTTTTATTTTACATAATATAGTATATGATACATGTTCTTTAGAATTTCAAATTAGGTAATATGGGGAAATTGAGAGTGATGTGAGGGGGGATGGGGGGGAATAATTAGAGCTTCCACCTTCATGTGGTTTCCCCTGTTTAGTATAGAATGAACTATTCTTGAAACCAAGAGGAGCTCTATGCAACTGCGCCTAATCATACCAACGATGTAGGTATGTCCATCATCAATTCATCATGTAAACCATAAAACCTAATTTAGTGGATTCATCGATTTGTTCCCAATGAATGGATGTTTTGTTGTTGACATGGAATGGAACAACACAAGTACCTTCTTAATTTTCTTCCTTCACTTGATGTGGGCCTGGTCATTCCTAGCCTTGAATTGAAAGTTACCCCTAGTCTTAGTCATCACCCTTCATGACAATTGTCACCAAATGATTAGGTCACAAGGTTGGAGGCATATGGGCATTGGGACAAGGATTTATAACCCTACAGTAACAAGAGACATTAATTTAACTTTGACTAGATTGAAAGGTGCATGCAATTGAAAATACTAACAACCTAAAACTAAAATGGATCAATACATAGACTGACAATGAGAGGTGATCTGGTGGTGTGTGAGAAGAGTCCTATCACCTTCAAAATTATCATTCTCCAAATATTTTATTCAAATTTTACAAGGAAATTGTACTAGGACTAGACACGGGAAAAAATGACATGTGAATGGGGCCAACGTTGATATTTTTTCAAACTGTTTCTGTAGGCATTGAAATTTTACATGGATAGACTATTCACATGCCTTAATGATATGGGAGGGTTTCTGGACTCAAATTTGACTCACACACACACTTTCTTCCATCATCAATTCATCATGTAAACCATAAACCAAAATTTTAAAGAAATAAGATTGGCAAAATTATTGGACTCTTTCCCTAATATAACCTTGAACCCAATGTTGTGTGTGTTAGATGCATAATACCACCAACTCCATTATTTTTATGGGCATCTTGACTAGCTCCATCAAAATTACATGAAGCTCCAATTTGTCTATTGGGGTATGGGTTAGATTTCTTTGCACATAGACTTTGGTTCCATGTTTGAAAATAAAAAAAGTATGGAATTTCTTGAGAAGTGCATTGGAAAGGGGGAATGTACTTATCTTGGAAGGTTCCAACATTCTAAGCTAACTAGATGCTCCATGATGTTATTAAGGAAGACATTTAAAGTATTTGAGTTCAAGTTTTAGTATCCATTTCCTTAGACATTCTTCTACTAAATTCCCTTGCCAGTTATGCTTCTTACTTGTAGTAGCGTCCATCTCACTCCAAACTTCTTTAAATTAAGGATTAAATATAAGAATACGACTTATATTTTCTTCTTTATTTTTACAGAGAATACACTTATTCGGTCCAGATTTCTTCCTCTTTTATAGAATTTCCTAAGTTAAGGCTTTCTTTCTTTATTGTCAACCACATAAAAATTTCAGTCTTTAAAGGGAACCTAATTTTACATTTATCTTCCATCACCATTGAAATTCCTTTGGCCTACCAAGAGCATATATTTCTTTATAACCTAATTTTGGAGTATAAGTCTCTAAGACTAGGTTCTTCAACCAAACCAACTTATCTTTTGTTTCAATTATTTGAACATGACTTAGCTTAAGTTTTTCTATGTATGATTCCCATTAAATCTTTTCTTGGCCTTCCAATCCTAACTACTCAATCTTCTACCAATCTTGATGCCATATAGAAGAAGTTTTATGAGAGATACGTTGTGCCAAGTTGAAAATGTTTTCTCTAATATAAAACATTGATCACTTTCTAAAAGTCAACTCAAGAATATATCCCAATCCTCACGCTTTCACATTTCCATAAAAGTTAATAAATTTATTATATTCTACTAACTTGTAATATATAACTTCATCTCCATTGAATATCATGAAATTATGTTGCGAATATCGCTTATTTTTTAAGTTTCATATTCAATACCAAAACCATATTTAAAGATTTATCACAAATAAATAAAAATTTATTCAAGTTTAATGCACTCTTATCCTCATACATTTTGACTTATGAAATAAGTAATACATTTATTACTCTTATTTTTTAGTTTAAAATAATTTTATATTTATACTTTCTTAAAAATATTTATGATCATCACATCTTTGTTAATAAGTGTTTGAATTTAACACTATAAAACCCCTCATTATATTATGAGGAGGGGTTTTAAATGTTTCTCAATGTCATATGCATGTTAAACCATGTTGAAGTCATATGCATGTTAAACAATGTTGAAGGTAACCATTGGCAATATATTATTGTGTACTAAACAATGTAAAACCATGCAATGCTACAACATTATAATACAAGAATTGAACCTTGAGTGCACAAGCCTTAAAGCACATAAACTTGGTTTATATCGTAAAGTGCATCGATTTTATTGACTTGCATACCTTGAATATTAGTATGGTGTGTGGTAATATTACAACATTTACCTCTCTATTTGAGGTCGATATTTAATTGAGTTATCTATTAGGTTTTAATTTCTATGATTTGTTTTCCAAAGGAAAGAGTGTGCACGTGACCAAGGGGAGATAGTCTGCGAGGAGAAAGTCGCAGGAGATAGTCTAGGAGGGGATAGTCTGCGAGAAGAACAATGAGGATATAGTTTGTGAGGAGCCAGAGAGGAGATAGTATGTGAGGGAGAGAGATAGTCTGCAAGGATATAGTGGAGCACGCGACCAAGGGGAGATATTCTACGAGGAGATATTAGTCGAGGGCACACACGAGGGCACCAAGAATGGTGAGTACCCTATAAAAATTAGCATTTGAATTCATTAAAGTTGAACATTTCGGCCTTATTGATTCATTGTGTTTATATATGATGATTGTGTCTTTTTATATGAATCAAAACTAACCATTTTTCCTAAGGGAACTGAAGGGATGCTAACCTAATACCGCCATGATAAATCTATTAGTATCAAACCAATATTTTTGAAACTACATTAAAACTTCAAGGAAGAGAGGGTTTGGTAAACCTTGGCTCTCATATTATCTTGAAAACCTAAGTTCATTCTAGGAGAAGAAGTTAAACTATTATGATAATCCAATTGAAGGCATTGGAAACAAAAAGTGAAATACCTTACAATGGCATTACTAATGTTAAAAAATAATCTAATAGTTGAAAATATGGATGTTGCACTTTTGGGCATCAAGACTAGGGTAGGTAGTTTTGATGTGTGTACGAGGTAGTTAGAAGAACCTATTCCATAAACAACCACTATTCACAATGCAATTGAGGCCTTCATCAAATTGGTTTTAGAGTTTTGTAAAACGACAGTGAAATTGATGGAAGATCATGCACCCCTCTCAAAACTTGTCAAGATCGTCCAAAGATACCATGTCAAATTACAACATCATATCGTAGAAACACATGATCCCTTAGTCGATGCTCCATTTTCCAAATTCAGTGATCCCTTAATCACATGCACACTCCAGATGATTCTTGATGATGAAGTCATGGGTTTAGTTTTAAGAAATGACCACTATGTATCCCAGTGACATCACAATGAACCACATATGTTGAAAACCATGTTTAGATCTTTATATTAGCAACAAAAATAAGAATAATTTATAAGTAAACTTAAAGTAATTAGGTGTTTTTCTTTATTGCTCACAAGCTCAGTAATTTCATTCAATCTTATTTAGATTCAATTGGCCTTATAACATGGCAACTTCAGTGTTATAGTTATCTAAGACTTAGCAACATTCAACTATGTCTCATTTTCCAAATGAGTCCTTATATCATGGAGATAGTTCATATATCTAAGTCAATATAGAAACACTTTGGTTCTCCCATTCTCATTCCACCTTGACCAATTCACGGACCTTTGATGGTATACGATGTGAATCAATAGGACCTATATCTAACTTTCTATCGAGTTAGGTTGTTTTAGTCAATGTTGCAGTTATGACAACCCATGTTGACTTTAACTTAGCCCTTGGTCATGACAAGTGCTCCCTAATGGATTAGGGAAGTTTGGGGACCCAAGGGAGGCTTCTCAACCTAGAAAATACCCCAACTAGTGCACAAGGCCCAAGAGAGGTCATAAGGACAAATAAGGACAAGTGAGTGATTTACTCCAAGGAGGAAATTTGTTGAGTGCAAGGGTCAATAACCTCAATCGGTTGGTTTGGACAACGAGTAACCTCACTGAATAAGTGATTTTTCTTTTTGGGGGTAAATCGTATACCTTAAGGCTGAAGAAGGTTTAGTCACTAGGTTAGGAGACTCACTTGCCTCCCAACCTAGAAATTTTCCTTTTCTTGTCTAAATTATCCAAATATACAAGAAAATTGACACCTTTCTTTTCTTACTTTAATGATGAAGGTTCAATTACTAAATTTTAAACTTATAAAAAAAAATAAACTCTTATTCTATGCAACATTGAGGTTCCTGTATGGTTTCTTGGTGATTTCAAAACTTATTGAACTCGTCAACAGTACTAAGGAGTCATTAAGGGATCCAATACCTTCATAAATATTTACACATCAAATTCAGGCTTGAAAAATTGATCCTAAATCCTTATAGATATAAAATACCTCATGTGCGAGATCAATATCAACAAACTAAAAGAAGTATTGGAAAGAAATTAAAAATAAATTTAAATGAGTGTTGGTGGAATCCCTTGATTTCTCCGCTCCTCGATTGCCACAATGGAAAAAAAACAGGAATTACTCCACCCACGCTTGTGCCAATGCAATGGCCTGTGCTGGTTCACACCTCTAGTCAAGTGGTGGACCAGCTTGAGCTGTTCTACATCTGACCGAGACGAATCGTTGGCCTCCATCCGCTTCCCTCCTGGCAATTTCAAGCACTCTTTAACTCTATTTTCAAAGACCTTTTCATCTTTCCCTCGTGGTACTTGTTCACTATCGATATCTCGCCCGTATTTAGCCTTGGACGAAATTTACCACCCAATTAGGGCTGCATTCCCAAACAACCCAACTCATCGACAAAGCCTCGTAGTGTGACAAGGTCTCGACCTGATGGGGCTGTCACCCTCTCAGGCGCCCCCTTCTAGGGGACTTGGGCCTGGTCTGTCACTAAGGATGCTTATACAGACTACAATTCAGGCGACGCTGCCACCCGATTTTTATGATGGGCTCTTCCCAGTTCGCTAGCTGTTACTAGGGGAATGCTTGTAAGTTTGTTTTCTACTACTTAATTATATGCTTAAATTCAGCGAGTGTTCTCGCCTGAGTTGGGGTCACATGTTGGAGCCAGATCCCTCCACTGAGATGAAATTTTGATGGGAAAAACAATTTCCCAAAATGCTACACACACCCTGCATCAACCAACACCGACTCGCCCAAACAAGGGGACAATATCATCGCTTCTGGACACAAGACACGAAACATGGCATGTATTTCAGCCAACCACACCACGTTGGGAATGGACGACCATCTCCGCCTTCAATTACTCACTTACTAGGTGGTGAGTAACATGATTTAGCAAGGAGGTAGTTTGCGTTTAGGTTATCTCAAATATGGTTAAGGTTGTGCTTGGATAAATAGAGTAGCAGAAAGTATTTTATGTAGCAGTACTTTGTGAATGTACTAGTTGGTCATTTTTATGATCAATGTCACTCCCTACTCAAAGGACCTCCAATGGTGTTTTTTTATGTAAATAGGTCTTACTCCATAGGCCCTAGAATCCCTTGAGATGCCTAATTAAATAAACCCCACGAAACATATTCATCCAAATTTAGAGGAAGAACAACCCTATCTTTGTTTTGCTTGGGGCTAAAAAAGAATGAATTGTATGCACTCTCAATCTTGTAAAAAAATTGAAGAGTGTAGACCATGTATTTAAAACTATAGACATTTCATTCCACCCACATGTCCCATAACACATATTTAAAACTATGTGAGTCATTTGGTTGTTGTCCAAATTTCTGTGAGAAGTGACAAGCTATGAAGAGGTGGAAAATAGTTTCTTCATTCTCCTTGCACAAAGGATAGATGCGTAGACCTTGTCAACTATTTTTTTGTATGTTATCCCATATTTGCAAATTCACATATTTGGAAATTCATCACTTAATAGTTGCAACTTATTAAGTGATGAATTTCCAAATATGTGAAATTCCAGGATCATGGATTTCCAAACTATTGATCCACACTTGAACTCTTTGATGGGTCTCAAATCCAGTTTTCCCCTGAGTGTCGAGGGATATATGTTGATAAAAAACTACTAACAATTTTGTATGCAACTATATGCAAATATGCAACTATATGAAACTATGCAACTATATGCAACTATATGCAACTTTATGTAAAAATGCAACTTATGCAACTATATGCAACTATATGGAACTTTATGCAACTATATGAAACTATATGCAACTATGCAACTATATGCAACTATATGCAAATATGCAACTTATCCAACTATGCAACTATATGCAACTTTATGCAACAATGCAACTTATGTAGCTATATTGCAACTATATGCAACTATATTGCAGCTATATGCAACTATATTGCAAAAATTTCATATGCAACTATATGTAAATATGAAACTATATGCAACTATATGCAACTAAGCAACTATATGCAACTATGCAACATGCAACTTATGCAAATTTATGGAACTTATGCAACTTTATGCAACATGCAACTTATGCAACTTTATGCAACATTGTACCCTTTATGCAACTTTATGCAACTCGAGAGTGGGATGCTATCTGGGAATATTGTACCCTTGAAATCACTAAATCATGCATATACAATGTCATATACTCATAAATCCTTTTGTGATGCATTGTCAATCAAAACGTTATATTAGAGTAACCAAGTAATCTCCCATCAACCACCACATGTATTGCAATTGTATCATCATTACTAAGTGTTGGAAGTGCAACAAAGTAACTTATATGATGTCGGATTCAAGCACCTTTTATTAAGTGATGAACTTCCTCAATGGTGAGTAACCTGATTTAGCAAGGAGGTAGTTTGGGTTTAGGTTATCTCAAATATGGTTAAGGTTGTGCTTGGATAAATAGAGTAGCGGAAAGTATTTTATGTAGCAATAATTTGTGAATGTACTAGTTGGTCATTTTTATGATCAATGTCACTCCCTACTCAAAGGACCACCAATGGTGTTTTGTTATGTAAATAGGTCTTACTCCATAGGCCCTAGAATCCATTGAGAGGCCCCATTAAAGAAACTCCATGAAACATATTCATCCAAATTTAGAGGAAGAACAACCCTATATTTCTTTTGCTTGGGGCTAAAAAAGAATCAATTGTATGGACTCTCAATCTTGTAAAAAAATCGAAGACTGTAGACCATGTATTTAAAACTATAGCCATTTCATGCCACCCACATGGCCCATAGAATATATTTAAAACTATGTGAGTCATTTGATTGTTTCCCAAATTCCTGTGAGAAGTGACAAGCTATGAAGAGGTGGAAAATAGTTTCTTCATTCTCCTTGCACAAAGGATAGATGCATAGACATTGTCAACTATTGTTTTGTATGTTATCCCATATTTGGAAATTCATCACTTAATAGTTGCAACTTATTAAGTGATGAATTTCCAAATATGTGAAATTCTAGGGTCATGGATTTCCAAACTATCGATCCACACTTGAACTCTTTGATGGGTCTCAGATTCAGTTCTCCACTGAGCGTCGGGGGATATATGTTGATAAAAAAATACTAACAATTTTGTATGTAACTATATGAAACTATGCAACTATATGTAACTTTATGCAAAAATGCAACTTATGCAACTATATGCAACTTCTGCAACTATATGCAACTTTATGCAACTATATGAAACTATATGAAACTATGCAACTATATGCAAATATGAAACTTATCCAACTATGCACCTATGCAACTATATGCAACTTTATGCAACAATGCAACTTATGCAACTATATGGCAAATGTATTGCAACTATATGCAACTATATGTAACTATACTGGAACAATTTTGTATGCAACTATATGAAAATATGAAACTATATGCAACTATGCAACTATATGCAACTATGCAACATGCAACCTATGACACTTATGCAACTTTATGAAACTTATGCAACTTTATGAAACTTTATGCAACATGAAACTTTATGCAACAATGCAACTTATGCAACTATGAAACTATATGCAACTTATGCAACTATATGGAACTTATGCAACTTTATGCAACAATGCAAATTATGCAACTATATGCAACTATATGACAATTTTGTATGGAACTATATGCAAATATGCAACTATATGTTGTAATGTTCCTCCTCGTTACGACGACGATCCTCATATAACAAGTGCAAATATATATATATATATATATATACTGTGTGCGCGTGCGTAAGGGTGATAAACACATTCAACTTTGCGTCGACACCTGACGACGAACAAGACGCATGCAATGAAAACCACAACATGACGACCTAAGACGCACACCAAGTATTTGCATGCATTAAACGACAATCAATCGACTGTAAATAAGATTGACTACCCATCCATCCTACCCTGCAATGGTTAGGACCTCTGAGACACATAAGAAACTCTCAAGCCCAAGATCCCATCGATTTTAACTATTTAAGGTCTCAGGGCTGGCGACTATTTTGAGGAACATGGAGGTGTCTACGTCTCGCCCGACACAAGCAGACCAAGCACACAAAATTTTACAACCCATTACAACATTACTTAAACAAGGGACTACAATCTATATGATTCTTAAGGCCATTCCATTGCGCAACTTTAGATCATAATTCATCATCAAGGTACCCTCTAAAACAACATTCAAGGGACCTTATTGTACAAGTCTGAACTTCGACTGGTTTAACATTTGACAAGATAACTAGTCACTATTTATAATTGTGAATATAATGAATAGTTATAATTATCATCTAACGCAATAATTACATTTCATCTTTAATCATAGATCAATAATTAACGACATATCCTAAAATCATTTGACGCAAACATTGTAAGGTTTACATCAACATTCAATCAATGATCTAAACTTATAATTCTATAGACAATAATTATGAACCAATAATTGTCTCCATAACGCAATGATCATAAATCCCTAATTAACGCAATATTCAAATCTTTTATTGGAAGCATAAAAATTAACATTAACATTAACTCAATGATCTAAATTTATAATCGATAGCCAGTAATCGTGAACCAATAATTAACGTAACATCCAAAACAAAAGTATTGATTTCATGGCGCAAAAATTGTAACTTAATTCAACAAGCATCACCTCTTTTCATGGTGCCTCCTAATTATTAATTACCTTCAAGGCACATGGACACACCATCATAACATCAATTGTAGGTATGAAATTTTTTGGAATAATTAATGCTTGAAAATAAATTTTCTTCTTAAGAGCTTACCCAATTGGTTGTAATTACCATAAACATTTTAGCATCAATACTATCTATAAATAATTCTCCTCTCTATCTACACATAAATTCCTTTTATTCTGTCGGTTATAATTATAAGGAAGGTTCTTTATCAACTATAATGAGTGTACCCTCCAGTAATGAGAAGTATGGGCCTTTGTTAACAAAAGTTTTCATCCAAGCGCATATCTAAAATAGTGTGAATTTAAGGATAAAAAGAAAGGGCATTGCTCCGCACAACATTGACTGGAACTAGTTCAAGGTAAGAAGGGCGGAGTAGATGGAAATATTACCACTTAAATTCTAGAGGTGAAGGGTAAATGAGCTTTAGACAACGCTTAGAATAATGGAGGGGAACCTTTAATGGGGGAAAATATTTTGTCTAACCATCCCAATTGATTCGTTTAAGAAACTTGGAAAACTAGTACATAGTGTGCTCCATAACATTAATCACAACTACAATAACATGACCATAAAATAACCATGTCATTACTTTTTATCTTACAATGACATTGCAGTTAAGATGACAAGGACTTTACATTTAATTGTTATCAATAATAAAGAAACTACAATTACATTACCATAAGACCACCATATCATTACTTTTATCTTCGATAACATTGCAATTAAAATAGCCAGGACTTAACATTTTATTGGATATAAATAACAATGAAATT
>ML806447.1:59521-86207 GCA_009831015.1 Picea engelmannii
GCAACATATTTATAGATTTTGTAACGTCGCAATTCCGACGTAAAAAAGTCCTAAGTGACCGTTGGTATTTTGACTTGGTGAACATACTAAGGTGACCGTTGGAGGGGAAAACCTAGTTTCCAAAACATCACAATTGCGACATACATTTTCACAAACGTGGCAAGAGAGATGTTCCATGTGGAAAACGTGGAAACAGAGACGTTCCATTGGAAAACGTGGCAAGAGCGAGGTTAACATGGAAAGACTGACGTTAACGTGGCAAGAGAGACATACATCTTCACAAACATGGCAAGAGAGATGTTCCAGTGGAAAATGTGGCAAGAGAGACGTTCCAGTGGAAAACGTGGCAAGTGAGACATTAACGTGGCAAGACCGACATTAACGTGGAAAGAGAGACGTCAACATGGCAAGAGCGACGTTATCGGGCAGCATGATTTTTTTTTTTTTAAATTTCCTCTATTTTGAGACAATATGGACAATTTTGTCCATAACGCCACAAATAAAACGTCGAAATTTTTACAATATGTACTAGTGAATATATTGCAGTCACCACCATTTATGCCTTACCATCACAGTTTAAGTTATTAATAACCACAAAAATGAGCGGCTATGAGTTCCTATCAGAAACCAATCTCGCAACTGATGCGCGCATGCCAGAATTCACACATCAAGTTGGTAGCCATCAATGGCAGCGGTGAGAGTGCAGCTATCAGGTTGTTGCCAACCATGGATTACGGGAAAAAATCAGAGATCCGTAGCCCCAAGGAAACACAAGATGGGTGTCTAGATCAAACACAGGGGTGAAGGACTGCAGCAAACTCGTCAAGGATACACAATCGTCGGGATCACTGTCATTAACTGAGGCGGCTGTGACCCATCATTAGGCAAAGGGAATCCAAACAATGTGGATAACAAGACAATGAATGCAGTTGATGACTCTGTAAATATAAGGAGAAAATTGAACGAGCACAACCATCCACCTCAGCATGAAACACTCGCTTCCCTCATAAAGACGGAAATGGTGCCTCTTGCACGGACACCCAGTCATTTTTGAACATAGACGCAGTCAAAAAGAAGGAAAAATGTGGCGGTTAGAAGGAGCGATTCCAGAGAATTCTACACAGTAAAATTCATGGACATCCGGCGGTGATCAGAGGTAGGGACGCCTTGTGCACAGTGAGAAAGGAACACGCCGATAAAAACTACAAATGTTGGCAGGGGATAAGTGGGTGAAACACGACTGGATGGGTAGTTTGAGAAGCAGAGCTTCAATGCCCAAATAATCGATGAGCATACCGAACGAATTCATCTGGAGATAATTCGCCCAGAGCACTCAGGGTTAAATTCCCCACAACAGTGATGAAGACGCAAGGTTTAAATGCCAGATACCAACTTCCAGCATTAAGAGGTTTTCATTAACCACAACTGACAAAAATTCCAGTAAAAAGAAATGCCTTTCATTCAAATTGCGGACCTCAACTTCCAGCATTAAAGGAAAACATAAATTCATGTAAATAAAACACTTCCATTCAATTTGCAAACACCAAATTAAATCATTTTTCAGCCAGAAAACCCGCTCAACGTAGACTACAGTGGGAGCGCTAGGACCCAAGTGAAAGGGGTTGGAACGGTTGCAGGTATAACCGACACTACGTAGAAAATACATACACCATACACTTGGGCTAAAAGGGCGTAGACATCAAAAAACCAAATCATTGAGCTAGGCTATAAAAAATTTAGTCATAAACTACACAAACGTTTTACCTACTCAACACACCTGCAGATCCAAAACATACATCCTACAACCTTCTATCAATCAACTGAAATGTGTACCGTTGCATGTTTTCTTGCTCCGAGTGTCATCCGCGCGCTCCGTGCCGCTCCCGCTCACCGACCATCGAGACCTCACCGGTACCTCCCAGCCAACGCTAGGGGTACTCTGCTTCCCCCTTAGCCCCTCGAGCCACAAAGGGGCCACACACTATCCATATGGTACGTCTAGCTCCCAGCTCGCCTCGCAAAGCCAAGATATCACTCCTATCTGGGTTGGGAAATCCCAACTCCTCACAAGTAAATCAGTCAAGTCACTATTCCGCCAGCGTAACGTTACGCTAATAGCCGATCCCCCTTTCTTCCCTCTCATCTCTCTCTTTTATGGAATTTTAGAACTTTCATTCTTTCCCTAATCTCATTAAATTTAAGTTTTTATAAAAATCTTCTAATAATTCTCCTTCGTACAAGTGTCGTCCGTCCCCCACTTTCCTCTTATAATTATTTCCTTTAAATTAATAAAAGTCTCATTTCCCTCACCCACCTAGAGTTACTCCTAAATTTACTCCTAGGTGTCCGTAGATTCCCTCATAGGTTTTAAATACTTTCCCTAAAATGAAAAAGCTAAGTCAGTTCAAAATTAGAAGGTTCTTGAATGCAGATTCTTTACTAAGTTGACCTCTTTCTTTTTTTACCATAAGTTCCCTCTTTCCCTTTTTATGTCACCTCCATTCCCTAGTTTCCTAATTTTTATTATTCCCTTATTTCCCCTTTTTATTAGAGCCAAAATGGCAATTGCGTAATTAACCCCTTTTCCTTTTTATTAATAATTTAATATCTTTTACACTTTCACAAGTTAAATAATTAAATTCTTCTTTATATTTTATATCCATAGCTTTTAATGAAATTATTACTCTCTTCATTTTACCCCAAAAATTTATGAAGACCAAAATTATTACTTAAATGGTTTTTTTTTTTTAATTTTACCATTTTAAATTTTTAGAGATGTTTTCTCAAGGGTAGACAAAATTTTACCCCTAGCAAAGTTTCAGACTTAGGACTTAGATTCTGAACTAGGTGACATTTAATTAGGGGAGTTGTTTTTAAAATTTCTTAATGTGTTAAATGTCTTAGGGCCATCTAGGTTCAACCCTCTATCATCATCAACGCGACGTGCCCTTCAGGATGCACCAGGTGCTCCAAGGGTGCCACTCGCCTCATTTGTTCCTTTGTGTGACGTGCCCTTCAGGTTGCACCGTGTGCTCCAAGGGTGTCACTCACCTCTTTGCTTCTTTTGCGTGACGTGCCCTTCATGATGCACCACGTGCTCCAAGGGTGCCACTCGCCTCTTGACTGATTGGTAGACATCAATAACCCCTGGAGTCAACACTCTGTCAAGTGAACTTGTGGGAGACTAAGGGCTTCTAAGGAATAAGGCCCCTGCCTTATTGCACGCCCCTTAGAATCATCGCAAGCGACTATCGCAGTTTTCCCTCGCGGCATCGTGGGTCCTCTCGAACTAGGTAATCGTTAACCTATAGTTCGAGCCACGATGGGAGTGCTAGTAGGCTATGGCAGGGCTGTTGTCCACACCTCTCCCTCAACCTCTCTGGTAGTCATGTGTGGCCCCTTTACTCCATATGTGAGTCTGGTCGACAAGCTATCGTCAGCCTGCAGCATCAACGATCGTGTCAGAACATGTCCACATCATATCATCTAATAAAATATACTAAAATCATAGTAAAACAATCAAACCCCAATAGCACACTCCCTGACTCGATCCAGAGTCCAAGGGGTTTCGTTGATGCCTCTGCATCCTCAAGGTCCAAAACCTTATACACTTAGTAAAACCGAGTCAATAGCACCTGTCTATGTCAATGCAGAAAAACATCATGTCATCTATCATAATGCATCATAATCAAGGACATATGTTTTAATATCATAATAGTCCAGATCACTTGCGAGCAAGTGTCCTCAAAGAATAGGTGTTCTCAGTGCACCAGAGCAGGATGTTACATACACCCGCTCTTGGTCTAAACTTCATCCCAAAGTTTCATAGTATAATGCCAAAATAAGTGTATCATAGTATCATATGCCTATCTATCAAACAAAAATTAAAACTGTTGGTGCATATCATATGCGTCCTCCCAGGTTGTCGATTGCGGACTATAATTGTCCCACTGGACCTTGACCTGGTCTATCGTTCGACGTCGTAACTGTTGAACGTAATGATATAAGATGCGGACTGGCTCAGCTGTGAGCGCTCCCTCATCCAATACCTGGAACTCATGTCAATCACATGTGTAGGATCACTAATGTAATGTCTCAAAACAGATACATGAAAAACATCATCCATATGCCTGAAAGAATTAGGCAAGGCTAGTCGATAGGCCATGGGCCTCTTTCTCTCCACAATCTTGAAAGGTCCCACGAACCTAGGAGAGAGTTTATCTCCCTTTCCAAATTTGATTGAACTCTTATGCAGTTTAACCCGCAAGAAGACTCGATCGCCGACCTCGTAACTATGGTCGACTTAGTGCGCATCAACATAACTCTTATGTCGATATTGAGCTTCTTTAATCCTTTGTCTTATGGTTTTCATTTGCTCTTCCATTTCTTGGATCACTTCTGGTCCCACCAGGACCCTATCCTCAAGCCGATCCCAACTCAAGGGTGTCCGACATAGTCGCCCATAAAGAAACTCGAAAGACACCATTTTAATGGTGCACTGGTAACTGTTGTTGTAAGCGAACTCTACTAGAGGCAAGAATTCTTCCCAACGCTTTTGTTGGTCCATCACATACATGCGCAACATGTCCTCCAAGGTTTGGTTCATTCGTTCGGTCTTCCCATCAGTCCACGGGTGATACGCAGTACTAAAGTTAAGTTGGGTTCCCAAGGCCTCTTGGAAACTCATCCAAAATCATCCAGTAAACACCGATCCTCGATCGGATATAATCTTCTTAGGCACGCCATGCAGCCTCACAATCTCATTGATGAAAACTCTAGCTATGTCAAGTGCCTGATATGTCATACGCATAGGAATAAAGTGAGCATTCTTCGTCAGAGTGTCTACTACTAGAAAAATCGAGTCATGTCTCCTTACTGTCAGTGGCAATCCAACAATAAAATCCCTCAAAATAACCTCCCATTTCGATTCTGGGATAGCATGTGGTTGAAGTAATCCTGCTGGGTATTTATGTTCAGCCTTTACCTGCTGACACTCTAGACATCTGGCCACATAGTTGACTATGTCAACCTTCATTCCCTTCTAGAAAAATAAGGGTTTAAGGTCTGCCCTCATCTTCATGACTCTCGGGTGAGCCATGTAAACTCCTCTATGAGCCTCGCTCATGATCAACATCCTCAACTCATCGTTTGGTGGTATGTAAATCCAGCTTATAAACCTCAATAACCCATCGCTATCAAATGAAAATCCCTCATATTGTGGTACCATCATTGTGTTTTGTCCGATAAAACCCTTGACCTCTTTGTACTAGTCATCATCACGCTGTAAAGAGAGAATCTTCTCATGTACATTCATCTTAAGAGGAAACACCGAAAAGATGCGTGGTCTTCGACTCAAAGCATCCGCCACTCGATTCACTGTTCCCTTTATGTAAGTAATCTCAAAGTCGTATTCGCTAAGCAATTCCGACCAACGTCGTTGTCACGCGTTCAGGTCGCTTTTCGTAAAAATGTGTTGTAGTCCACAATGATCAGTCTTTAGTTCAAATTTTCATCCAACAAGGTAGTGTCTCCAAACCTTCAAGGAATATATGATGGCTAATAACTCCAAATCAGGTGTTGCATAGTTCTCCTCATGCCTTATCAGTTTCCTTGAAATGTAAGCAATCACTCATTCGTCTTGCATCAAGACTCTAGCTAAACCTTCCTTGCATGCGTCTGTGCATACCAATAAGTCCGCATCCATGTCAGAGACCTTTAGTATCGACATTGTTGTTAACAACTCCTTAAGCCTTCGAAATGCTTCCGTGCATTTCTCGGTCCAAACAAACTTCTTGTTTTTCTTCTGCAATTCTGTGATCGGATTTGCTATCTTCAAAAATCCCTCGACAAACCATCGATAGTATCCTGCTAAACCCATAAAGCTACGCACTTCCGTGACATTCATCGGCGCAGGCCATTCCATAATAGCCTCGACCTTGACTAGCTCCATAGCGATACCTTCACCAGAGATGACATGCCCTAAGTAGTGAATCCTCGATTGATAAAAAGATCATTTGGACAATTTCCCATACAATTTGTGCTCTCGCAGACACTGTAGTACCAAGCGCAAGTGTTCTTAATGCTCCTCAATCGTACGAGATTAAATCAAGATATCGTCAATAAATACTTGGATGAACTTGTCCAAGTATTCGCGGAACACCCCTTTCATCAAACTCATAAATACCCCTGGGGCATTTGTCAGTCCAAACAGTAAAACAGTAAACTCGTAATGTCCAAATCTCATATTAAAGGAGGTGTTAGGGATGTCATCCTCCTTGATCCACAAATGGTGATACCCTAATCGCAAATCGATCTTGGAGAACACCGTCGCACCCTTCATTTGATTGAACAGATCATCAATTCTCGGCAAGGGATACTGATTCTTGATCGTAGCATTCTCTAGTTGACGGTAGTCAATGCAAAGTCTCCACGATCTGTCCTTCTTTCATATGAAAATAACAGGTGCACCCCACGGTGATACACTAGGACGTATCACTCCCAGGTCTAGCAACTCCTCCAATTGCATTTTCAAATCTTGTAACTCCAGGGTCGAGATCTGATAAGGCGTTCTTACTATCAGTTCACTCCCCGATTTAGGTCTATGGTAAACTCCAACTCTCTCTCTAGCGGCATCCCAGGTAACTCCTCCGAAAATACATCCGCAAACTCTCTCACCACCAGAAGGTGTTCTAGACCTTCTGCTACTCCCTTCTCATTTAACGTAAGGATCACATAAAGCTTGCACCCCTTGCGCATACTCTTCCATAGTTGTAAGGAAGAGACGAACCTCAGGGAGACTCCTTGGTTCCGTCCTACAATCACACATGTCTGTCCCTTGTCATCGACCACGCTCAACCGTTTCGTCTTATAGTTGAGTATCGCCTCATGCGATTCCAACCAATCCATACCAATCACGACATTATAAGATCCTAAGATCGTGACGTATAAGTTGGCCCTCGTGGAACACTCTCCCAGGTTAAGGGCACAGCCCGTAACCCTTCCTCCAACCTTCTGTTTGGCTCTAAAAGCCATCTCTATGAAGTTAAACTTGTCCTATTCGACTGCCTTTACCTTAATCCTTTTTAGCACTGCACCAGAAATGAAACTCTCAGTAGCACTGAGATCTATCAAAATACTAAGGGTCTGGTCAATGACAATACCTGTCGTCTCGAGCACAGTCGACTGGTGCTCCGCCTGGCGGTTATTAACTGCTACATGAATCTTATGGGCCTTGCCCATATCTCCCACGGTAGTGGGTCCCATTGATCCGAACGCTCGGGTCCTCTCCACATGACAGTTGTGCTGGTAGTGTGGCTCCCCACACGTCCAACACCCCTTCTTCAGCCCAGTAGTCCTGGTACTCGAAGTAGAAGCTGACGGCCCACCGACCTGGTACCCTGGTCTATTCTGCTGAACAGGCCTGAACTGCTGCTGCTACGGGCAACGCTACTGCTAATGCAGTGGTCCCCAATAAGGTGTCCGCTACTAAGGCGGAAGTCGCTGAGGTGTAGTGAAAGTGGATCCCCTCGGGAAGCCACGATATTCTGGTGTATGTCTTGCTGGTGCTTGGTGCTGCTGTGCTCCAAATGAAACCTGCCCTGCTGGTCTCGCTGGAGTCCTAGTATGACCCCCACTGATAAGCTCTTCCTCTGCTATGAGGGCCCTTTGGATGACATTGTGCAAGATTTGAGGCATCAAAATCCTAACCTTTGCACGCAGGCTGTCGTTAAGGTCGAATACGAACCTGTTGACCTTGAGTTTCTCTGTGTTAAGGTGCGGAGCATATCAGAACAACTCCATAAAACGGGCCTCGTACTCGAGCACCGTACGACCTCCCTGTCGTAAGGTGTTGAACTCATTGAGCTGATGCTCAATGAATTCCTCTGAAAGGTACCTCTCTCGGAACTGTTCCTCGAATAGTTCCCATGACATGTATTCGACGGCCATGTTCAGCTATGGTAGGAGCGTCTTCCACCATAGAAGAGTGCTCCCCTTCAATTGAAAGACCACCATGTGGACCTTCATGTTGGAGGTATAATCGTGAAGTGTGAAGCACATCACCATGTTCTCCAACCATGCCTCGGTGGCTGTGCCATCCGGGGCACAAAATAACTCGGGAAATTTGACCTTCTCGAGTTCACAATGAATGCTACCAATAACAGCCGGTGCGCATGGTAGAACCTCAGCAGGTGTTAGTGCTCTAGCCTCGTCTCTGTCCCAACGATTGATCAATGCCTCAGACATGCGCTGAAACAATCTCATCATTTCGATTACATCGCCAACTTTTATCTGCTCCTGCCCGAGAACCTGCTCATCTCCCTGGGGGTTAGATCCCTCCGGTGTGGATGCTACTGGAGGCGTTGCACCTCCTCCCCTAGCACCCCATCGTCTGCCTCCACGGATTCCTCTAACCATGGTTACCTGCATGCACACAATCAACTTGATTAGCAATAGTATAATCCAATCATGTAAACTAAATCCGTAGCGATCCCAAGTCGCGGGTCGAACTAGCTCTGATACCATATGTAATGTTCCTCCTCGTTACGACAACGATCCTCATATAACAAGTGCAATTTTTTTTTTATATATATATAGTGTGTGCGCGTGTGTAAGGGTAATAAACACATTTGATTCTGTTTCGATACCTGACGATGAACAAGATGCATACAACGACAAGCACAACATGATGACCTAAGACGCACACCAAGTATCTGCATGCATTAAACAACAATCAATCGACTATAAATAATATTGACTACTCATCCATCCTACCCTGCAATGGTTAGGACCTCCAAGACACAAAATAAACGCTCAAGCCCAGGTTCCCATCAATTTTAACCATTTAAGGTCTCAGGGCTGGCGACTGTTCTGAGGAACATGGAGGTGTCTACATCCCGCCCGACACAAGCAAACCAAGCACACAAAAGTTTACAACCCAGTACAACATTACTTAAACAAGGGACTACAATCTATACGAGTCTTAAGGCCATTCCATTGCGCAACTTTAGATCATAATTCGTCATCAAGGTACCCTCTAAAACAACATTCAAGGGACCTTATTGTACAAGTCTGAACTTCGACTGGTTTAACATTTGACAAGATAACTAGTCACTATTTATAATCATGAATATAATGAATAGTTATAATTGTCATTTAACGCAATAATTAACATTTCATCTTTAATCATAGATCAATAATTAACGACATATCCTAAAATCATTTGATGCAAACATTGTAAGGTTTACATCAACATTCAATCAATGATCTAAACTTATAATTCGATAGACAATAATTATGAACCAATAATTGTCTCCATAACGCAATGATCATAAATCCCTAATTAATGCAATATTCAAATCTTTTATCGCAAGCATAAAAATTAACATTAACATTAACTCAATGATCTAAATTTATAATCGATAGCCAGTAATCGTGAACCAATAATTAACGCAACATCCAAAACAAAAGTATTGATTTCATGGCGCAAAAATTGTAACTTAATTCAACAAGCATCACCTCTTTTCATGGTGCCTCCTAATTATTAATTCCCTTCAAGGCACATGGACACACCATCATAACATCAATTGTAGTTATGCAATTTTTTGGAATAATTAATGCTTGAAAATAAATTTCCTACTTAAGAGCTTACCCAATTGGTTGTAATTACCATAAACATTTTAGCATCAATACTATCTATAAATAATTATCCTCTCTATATACACATAAATTCCTTTTAACCTGTCGGTTATAATTATAAGGAAGGTTCTTTATCAACTATAATGAGTGTACCCTCCAGTAATGACAAGTATGGACCTTTGTTAACAAAAGTTTTCATCCAAGCGCATATCTAAAATAGTGTGAATTTAAGGATAAAAAGAAAGGGCATTTCTCTGCACAACATCGACTGAAACTAGTTCAAGGTAAGAAGGGTGGAGTAGATGGAAATATTACCACTTAAATTCTAGAGGTGAAGGGTAAATGAGTTTTAGACAACGCTTAGAATAATGGAGGGGCACCTTTAATGGGGGGAAATATTTTGTCTAACCATCCTAATTGATTCATTTAAGAAACTTGGAAAACTAGTACATAGTGTGCTCCATAACATTAATCAAAACTACAATAACATGACCATAAAATAACCATGTCATTACTTTTTATCTTACAACAACATTGCAATTAAGATAACAAGGACTTTACATTCAATTGTTATCAATAATAAAGAAACTACAATTACATTACCATAAGACCACCATATCATTACTTTTATCTTCGATAACATTGCAATTAAAATAGCCAGGACTTAACATTTTATTGGATATAAATAACAATGAAATTTCAATGACACTTCCATAAAATACGATATCCTTACATTTGATATTACGATAATATTGTAATTAAATATCAATAACCTTACCTTTTATATGATATCCATCACTAACTTTACATTTTATTTTATCGCAATAACAATTCATTTACATTATCAACAATATATTGCAGTCACCACCATTTACGCCTTACCATCACAGTTTAAGTTATTAATAACCACAAAAACGAGTGGCTATGAGTTCCTGTCAGAAACCAATATCGCAACTGATGCGCGCATGCCAGAATTCGCGCATCAAGTTGGAAGCCATCAATGGCAGCGGTCAGAGTGCAGCTATCATGTCGCTGCCAACCATGGATTACGGGAAAAATTCAGAGATCCGTAGCCCCAAGGAAACACAAGGAGGGTATCTAGATCAAACGCAGGGGTGAAAGACTACAACAAACTCGTCAAGGATACATAATCCTTAGGATCGTTGTTGTTAACTGAGGCATTTGTCACCCATCATTGGGCAAAGGGAATCCAAACAATGCAGATAACCAGACAACGAATGAAGTCGATGACTCTGTAAATATAAGGAGAAAAGTGAATGAGCGCAGCCATCCACCCGAGCATGAAACACTCGTTTCCCTCATAAAGACGGAAATGATGCCTCTTGCGCAGACACCCAGTCATTTTTGAACATAGACACAGTCAAGAAGAAGGAAAAACATGGCGAATAGAAGGAGCGATTCCAGAGAATTCTACACAGTAAAATTCAGGGACATCCGGTGGTTATCAGAGGTAGGGACGCCTTGTGCACAGGGAGAAAGGAACATGCCAATGAAGGCTGCAAACACTGGCAGGCGATAACTGGGTGAAACGTGGTTCGACGGGTAGTTTGAGAAGCAAATCTCCAATGCCCAAATAATCGATGAGCATACCGAACGAATTCATCCAGAGATAATTTTCCGAGAGCACTCAAGGTTAAATTCCCCACAACAGTGATGAAGATGTAAGGTTTAAATTCCAGATACCAACTTCCAGCATTAAGAGGTTTTCATTAACCACAGTGGACAAAAATTCCAGTAAAAAGAAATGCCTTTCATTCAAATTGCGGACCTCAACTTCCAGCATTAAAGGAAAACATAAATTCATGTAAATAAAACACTTCCATTCAACTTGCAAACACCAAATTAAATCATTTTTCAGCCAGAAAACCCGCCCAATGCAGACGATAGTGGGATCGCTAGGACCCAAGTGAAAGGGGTTGGAATGGTTGCAGGGATAACCTACACTACGCAGAAAATACATACACCATACACTTGGGCTAAAAGGGCGCAGACATCAAACAACCAAATCATTGAGCTAGGCTATAAAATTTTCAGTCATAAACAACACAAATGGTTTACCTAGTCAACACACCTGTAGATCCAAAACATACATCCTACAATCTTCTATCAATCAACAGAAATGTGTACTGTCGTCGGTTCACTTTCTCCAAGTGTCTTCCGCGCGCTCCATGCTACTCCCGCTCGCCGACCATCGAGACCTCACTGGTACCTCCCAGCCAATGCTAGGGGTACTCTGCTTCCCCCTTAGCCCCCTGAGCCGCAAAGGGGCCACACACTATCCAGATGGTACGTCTAGCTCTCAGCTCACCTCGCAAGGTCAAGCTACCACTCCTATTGGAGCTGGGAAATCCAAACTCCTCACAAGTAAATCAGTCAAGTCACTATTCCGACAGTGTAACATTATGCTAATAGCCAATCCCCCTTTCTTCCCTCTCCTCTCTCTCTTTTATGGAATTTTAGAACTTTCATTCTTTCCCTAATCTCATTAAATTTAAGTTTTTATAAAAATCTTCTAATAATTCTCCTTCGTACAAGTGTCGTCCATCCCCCACTTTCCTCCTATAATTATTTCCTTTAAATTAATAAAAGTCTCATTTCACTCACCCACCTAGAGTTACTCCAAAATTTACTCCTAGGTGTCCCTAGATTCCCTCACAGTTTTTAAATACTTTCCCTAAAATGAAAAAGCTAAGTCAGTTCAAAATTAGAAGGTTCTTGAATGTAGATTCTTTACTAAGTTTACCTCTTGCTTTTTTTACCATAAGTTCCCTCTTTCCCTTTTTATCTCACCTCCATTCCCTAGTTTCCTAATTTTTATTATTCCCTTCTTTCCCCTTTTTATTAGAGCCAAAATGGAAGTTGCGCAATTAACCCCTTTTTCCTTTTTATTAAAAATTTAATATCTTTTACACTTTCACAAGTTAAATAATTAAATTCTTCTTTATATTTTATATCCACAACTTTTAATTAAATTATTACTCTCTTCATTTTACCCCAAAAATTTATGAAGACCAAAATTATTACTTAAATGGTTTTTTTTTTTAAATTTTACCATTTTAAATTTTTAGAGATGTTTTCTCAAGGGTAGACAAAATTTTACCCCTAGCAAAGTTTCAAACTTAGGACTTAGATTCTGAACTGGGTGACATTTAATTACGGGAGTTGTTTTTAAAATTTCTTAATGTGTTAAATGTCTTAGGGCCATCTAGGTTCAACCCTCTATCATCATCAACACAACGTTCCCTTCAGGACGCACCAGGTGCTCCAAGGGTGCCACTCGCCTCATCTATTCCTTTGCGCGACGTGCCCTTCAGGATGCACCGCGTGCTCAAAGGGTGCCACTCACCTCTTTGATTCTTTTGTGTGACGTGCCCTTCAGGATGCACCATGTGCTCCAAGGGTGCCACTCGCCTCTTGACTGATTGGTAGACATCAATAACCCCTGGAGTCAACACTCCGCCAGGTGAACTTGTGGGAGACTAAGGTCTTCTAAGGAATAAGGCCCCCACCTTATTACGTGCCCCTTACAATCATCGCAAGCAACTGTCACAGCCTGCCCTTGCGACATTGTGGGTCCTCTCGAACTAGGTAATCGTTAACCTACAGTTCGAGCCATGGAGAGAGTGCTAGTAGGCTATGACAGGGCTGTTTTCCACACCTCTCCCTCAACCTCTCTGGTAGTCGTGTGTTTCCCCTTTACTCCATATGTGAGTCTGGTCGGTAAGCTATCATCAGCCTGGATCATCAACGATTGTGTCAGAACATGTCCACATCATATCATCTAATCAAATGTACTAAAATCACAGTAAAACAATCAAACTCCAATAGCACACTCCCTTACTTGATCTAGATTCCAAGGGGTTTCGTCGATGCCTCTGCATCCTCAAGGTCCAAAACCCTGCACACTCAATAAAACCAAGTCAATAGCACATGTCTATGTCAATGAAGAAAAACATCATGTCATCTATCATAATGCATCATAATCAAGGATAGATGTTTTAATATCATAATAGTCCGGATCACTTGCGATCAAGTGTCCTCAAAGAATAGGTGTTCTCAGTGCACCAGAGAGGGATGTTACATATGCAACTATTCAACTATATGCAACTTATGCAACTATATGCAACTTTATGCAACAATGCAACTTATGCAACTATATGCAATTGTGTTGGTACCACAAACTATATGCAACTATATGCAAATATGCAACTTATCCAACTATGCAACTATGCAACTATATGCAACTTTATGCAACAATGCAACTTATGCAACTATATTGCAACTATATGAAACTGTATTGCAACTATATGAAACTATATTGCAACAATTATGTATGCAAATATATGCAACTATGCAACTATATGCAGCATGCAACTTATGAAACTTATGCAACTTTATGGAACTTATGCAACTTTATGCAACATGCAACTTTATGCAACAATGCAACTTATGCAACTATGCAAGTATATGCAAGTATATGCAACTTATGCAAGTATGCAACTATATGCAACTTATGCAAGTATGCAACTATATGCAACTTATGCAACTATATGCAACTATATGACAATTTTGTATGCAACTATATGCAAATATGAAACTATATGCAACTATATGAAACTATGCAACTATATGCAACTTTATGCAAAAATGCAACTTATGCAACTATATGAAACTATGCAACTATATGCAACGTATGCAACTATATGCAACTATATGCAACAATGCAACTATATGCAACTATATTGCAACTAAATGCAACTATATGCAACTATGTTGGTACCATAAACGTATATTGGCACGATAACTTATCTTCTTGTTTTAACGAGTGTAGGTACGACCATATAGGTATCTGTCGGATCTATCTTCCTTGAGTGATGATCAATATATACTAAGAGAGGTTGAAAGTGAGACATGTTGTACTAGATCTACCAGTTCTAGATCAACTAGATCTGAAAAGGTAAGAAAAAGATTTTGTATACGCATGCAATTTTTTATTGCCAATGGAGGTTCATGTAATTATGATGCTGAGAGAATAGGTGACATTGAGTTTCCCTTGAGGTATAAACGTTTAGTGCAATGATGGGCACCTTAGGAGCTACCTGAAGTGGACACATATTTCTTCATCAGTGGGAGGATGTATCACATTGCTCCTTCGTCCTTACATGGATTGGGGTTATTTTCCATGGATGGCATAAAGGTCGGCTATGGCACTATAACTAAATTGTTGGAGTATGTCGGACCATTATACAAATACAATCACTAGTTGATGTTGGTCCAATATACACAAAGTATGAAGATATATGGAGTTGCCGCAAATTATATACAACTAGTAGATAACAATCAAAATAAAGGGGAAACTATGTATATTGATGGAAGGCCAAAAGCTACTGAAAACATTGTGAGCTTTATAAATAGTACATGACCAGTGGAAACAAATAAGAAATTGAATTGCATATTTGAGGGACGTGAAGTAAATCGTATATTTGTATGTGCAATAAAAACAATAGTTCCAGGTGAAGAGTTGTTGATCGATTACAACTTAAATCGAATAGATGGAGGGGGTGAGTCTATGGGGGTAAATATCTTACATACCATTCAACTCAACCTTTGATCAATCATTTTTACAATTTATCGCTGCAATATTTCAATTTTTTACTGGATATATTTCATTTTTCATTATTTATTTTCTGATATTACTACAATATTTCATTTTTTTATTGTTACAATTACTTTCATAACTCTTGTTGATTAATTTATTGTGTCAACATTTTTCTAGGGTGACCGTGGCAGAAAATCACCCACTACATCTATCCAGGGTGACCATGGAAAGGCACCCGCTGTGCTTCAGTAGGTAAATGTTAAATATAGTAATAACTTATGACTACAACAACTAAATTTCTGAAATTTCATTATTTTTTTTCTGATATTACTGCAATATTTCATTTTTTCAATGTTACAGGTGAATTTCATAACTTTTGTTGATTGATTTATTGTGTCAACATCTATCCAGGGTGATTGTGGCAGAAAACCACCCACTACATTTGTCCAGGGTGACCGTGGAAAGGCACTCGCTATGCCTCACCAGGTAAATGCTAAATACAATAACAACTTATGACTACAACAACTAAATTTATGAAATTTCATTATTTTTTTTCTGATATTACTCCAATATTTCATTTTTTAAATGTTACAGGTGAATTTCATAACTTTTGTTGATTGATTTATTGTGTCAACTTCTGTCCAGGGTGACCGTGTCCGAAAATCACCTACTACATATGTCCAGGGTGACAGTGGAAAGGCACCCGCTGTGCCTCAGCAGGTAAACGTTAAATGCAATAATAAATTATGACTACAATAACTAAATTTCTCAAATGCTAAAGTTCATCTCATTAATTTTATTCATCAATGTATTGTGGCATGGTCAATGTGGGAAGGCTCCCACTGAGGATATTGATGAGGATGAAATATTTTATTCCACTGACCCAATGACAACTGTAATGAAGGCCTTGAATAAGACTAACATAGAATATCTAGGTTTGCATAGTAAAAGAGCCCTGCCACAGGAGGACAAGGAAATAATTGTAGAGCTATAAAATAAAATAACTAATTTTGGGGTAAGTGGCATATTCACATATTTTTATCAGCTATGACAATTTCATATCTATTTTTTTGTTTTATATTTTCTATATGATCTGATAAAGTAAATTTTTATGTTTGTAGGATTTTTTAAACCCCATGCATCGGGAAACTGTCGATCCTGCAACTACTATAGGTAGCAGTGATGGTCCAATGCAAAAACAATGTCGACATAGAAAAGTGCAAGTGAGGCTTTTTGAGCCTCCTCAGTTTCCCCTTGAATACATTGACGAGCGCAATGATTTTGACCGGCATGACACGACTGAGCATGATGAGCCAGAGCCTAGGACTCCACATGACTCCAGAGAGGAATGTACTGTAAATGGAGAGGAAACAATTTTTCATGGAGAAGAACGAATTAAAAGCACCAGATCACAAGCTGTCACCTTTTTGGTGGATGATGCATGTGTTCCGATCAAGATTCAGAAGATTGCAGGTAATTGGTAATTAATTGATTCATTTTTTTCATGAAATTGAAATGGACATTTGTTGAGATTATTATTAATTAATGGATAACACGTTTCTACAGGAAACAATGTTTTCTATAGAAACTTAAATCACAAAGCATTGAGTTGTTTTTCCCCACCATTCGCACACGATGGAATGGCCAAGATAGAAAAAGGAGAGATGATTTAATAGACCACATGGTAAAATTGTTCGGAAACACTTTCAACAAGAAAGTGGTTACAAAGTTAGACGGTGAGAATTTAAAATATACCAGGGCCCTGTATAGGGAGAAATTTCAATTAGACCTCAAGCATGAGTGCCCTCCCATGGTTCCATAGAAAGAGTGGAAGGCCATGATAGAGGATGAAAATGATAACTTGTTTAAAAAACAAGGAAGACATCCACGATTTGGTCAATCAAGGTACAACACATGTCATATTATTAGTGAAATATGATCATTTATGTTTTTCTTTGTTGTTTTAAGTAACAATTCTAATATCTAATGTTTTTCAAAAATTCCATATGTAGGCTACTAGACACCTCCAAAGAAACCAAGGCCAGAGTGGAAAAACACGGTGACGCTGACGCCCTTAACCCACAGGTTGGAAGGTCCACATCAGCACAAGATCTTTCCTTTTCCACTGGCCCGAAGAACTCTTGAACGCTCTTCTATTTCCCTATCGGGAAATCTGCACCCACAACAACTCTCACAGGATCCCCTCTTTACACTTGGGAGATCGGACTTCACGACTTCGCAAATCCAGTGGTCGAGCGTTGGACTCTCGAATCCCCGAATCCCGATACTAGTCAATGCCGACCTTTCCTTTAGCCTGTTGGGATTTTCCATATCAGGATTTCGGCACTCGTGGTGTCGAGCAACTTGCTTCCCCTACTCCTGAATCTCGATATGTCGAAACGCCGATGCACTCGTGTGGTTTGACCTTTTCAATGGTCCTTCACTCCATCGACATTTCGAACTTCATGGTATCGCGAATCCTAATGCGACGATTTCGAAACTTCTTGCCACAAAACCCCAAAGTGGTGTGCCACCTATCCACTTCACTGACTCCTATGGCCCCACACTATTCTCTTAGTCATCGGGATATCGCGTTTCATGATTTCACAATTCCTGTTGCAACGGTTACGAGACTTCCACTCACGAAAACCCAATGAAAATATCCTCGTGTAAATCTGACGACCCTTGTGGCTCGGATCTACGGTTCTGTCTCTCCTGATATTTGAACCCTTTGGGAATACTCGTTGTATCTCCCCTGCACCTCTGTGAGATCTAACGGCTCCCGGGATGTCGCGAATCCTCCTTGGAGAATACCGACCATCCGTTCTTCCTTTGCTACTTCTGCTAATGACCAAGTGTTCCTCCGTGGAACTCGTCTAGCTGCGGCGCAAACTTACGATGCTTCTTACAGACTTCCAGTCACAGCTTCCCTGCACTGTCCTTCAATAGTTTCAAAGGCCTTATCCTTCCTGAGCTTTCTCTCAGCTTCAATTCTTAAAGAAGAATCTTGCGCGCACTCCTTACGGAAACCTTCAAACACTCCTAAGTGTTGAAATTCCTTCAACCCTACGCACACCTGCAGCAGAAGTCTTTAAATACTTCACTCAGGTTCACAACCCTGAGACTTCACTCGGCCTGTGCACTCCTTGCATGGCTCATGTTCCTGTCTACACTTCTGCATAAATGAGAACAAAATCTACCCTATCTGAACCATTTGTCAACGCACTCCTTGCGGACACTTCGACTGCACTCCTTGCAGGAACCCTTGTTCAGATAGAGAAACAATTGAAACTCATTCCTTCTTCCTTTCAGACTTCAAACTCAAACATGAAATCATATACACAGCATATAAAGCAAATGTATAACAGGAAGAAAGCATTCATGAGCATATCATTCAACATCAACACATAGAACAAACATGAAACCATGAATTTGAATCAACCTCTTTCTATTAATCCAAATATCAATACATGGGTGTTCTTACACAACTCTTTGCTTCTCTTCTATTCTCTTCAATATTCCATTCAATAATGTTACAATACACAATGAGGGTGTCTATATCCCATTTCCCTCTTGCACTTTAAAACTGTCTAATCTAGAATTAATTTCTATCTACCTGCATTAACTACTTTAAATGCCTTCTACCTACTAAGGACGAGAGCAAATCGCTCAAGGTCCATTTACATTATACAAGTGCGCTTCATTAAATTTCCACATTTATGTTCATGCATCAAATCAAAGAGGAATTCAAAAATTTGTGCTGGCACTTGTCCAGCTGTCTGTTGTCTCCGCGTTGGCTCGCTTGATGTTGGTGATGCTCCTGCATCATACTCCCCCGCTTGAAAATTTTCATGGGCTCCTGTCCATGAGATCGTGCATGGTTTGTCCATGCCTCTGTATCTCTGCTTCATTTTCCCAGCTGGCATCTTCAACTGGATTGTTCTTCCATTTGACCAGATATTCAAAGTATTCTTTTCTTCTGGTCTTCTTACCAATTCATCTATCCAGTATGAGCTCCATCTGTGGCTTATCTACAACTGGCATTTGTTTTCACCACTGAATCATTGGTTGCTCATTTCCAGTCCCTGTTTCCTCAGCCTTATATGGGTACAAATCCGAGATATTGAATATAGGAGAAATTCTGATCCCACCGGGTAATTCAATCTCATAAGAATTCACCCCAAATTTCCTTAAGACCCTACATGGCCCAATTTTCTTCATCTTCAGTTTATTATATGTTCCTCTCATGAACCTTTCCTTCCTTAAATGTGCCAGAATCAAATCACCAACTTCAAACTAAAGTTGTCTTTTATGTTGATCTGCTCTGCGCTTATACTCCTGGATTGATTTATGTAGTCACTCCTTCACTTGACTGTGAAGTTCATTCATCGCCTCTACGAAATCTTCTGCACTAGCGCTCCTAGTCGCAGTCTGTTCTGAATCCCTTAGTTCAGAAATTCCTCTTGGTTTCATGCCATAGACAACCTGAAATGGACTCTACCCTATGCTCCTGTTAACCGAGTCATTATAAGCAAACTCCACTTGTGGTAATATGTTGTCCCACTAGCTGTGGTGTTCTGTTACCAGGCTTCTCAGCAAGTCTCCCAGACTTCTATTCACCACTTCTGTCTGTCCATCCGTATGAGGATGATAAGATGAACTAAATAACAAGTTAGTTCCCAGCTTCTTCCATAAGGTCCTCCAAAAATTCCCTATGAACTTAGTGTCTCGATCTGAAACTATGCTCCTCGGCAAACCATGATGTCGAATGACCTCTTTGAAAAACAGGTTCGCAATGTGAGTTGCGACACTGGTCTTCTAACATGGAATGAAGTGCGCCATCTTGGAAAATCTATCCACCACCACAAAGATTGAATCAACACCTCTTTGTGTTCTTGGAAACCCCAATACAAAATCCATGCTAAGTGCATCCCATGACCTCTCTGGTATGGGCAATGGTTGATAGAACCCCACATTTTGTCTCCTTCCCTTCGAATGCTGGAAAATTCTGCATCTATCCATGAATCTTTTGGCATATTCTCGCATTCCTGGCCAAAAATATGACTCATTCAACTTTGTGAACGTCTTGTCGTGACCAAAGTGCCCTGCCAATCCTCCACTATGTTTCTCCTTCAGCAGATTCTCCCTCATGGAGCATTTCGGAATACACAGATGATTACCTCTAAACAATAATCCTTCTTGGATCATGTACTCTACCCATTGGCTTCTTTCTCTGAGAATTGGATTCTCAGTTGCTTCATACGCCTCTTTAAAATCTTGATCATCTGCATACATATCCCTGAGATCATCAAAATCCAACGTTTTGACCTTGAACTCCTACAACAGCAAACACTTCCTGCTCAAAGCATCAGCCACTTTGTTAGCAGTACCAGAAATATGTTTAATCACAAAAGTGAAATTCTGCATATATTCCACCCATTTGACATGTCTCTGATTCAACTTCTCTTGTTGAATCACAAACTGCAATGCATGATTGTCACTGTATAAGACAAATTCTTTCAGGATCAAGTAATGCCTCCATTTCTTTAATGCCTGGATGATAGCATAAAATTCTTTATCGTAAGTGGATTACTTCATTTTCTCTTCATTCAACTTCTCGTTGAAGTATGCTATTGGCCTGTCTTCCTGACTCAAGACTGCCCCGATTGCAAACCCACTTGCATTGCATTTCACTTGAAATGTCTTCTGGAAATTCGGCAACACCAAAACTGGTTGTTTCGTAATCTTCCTCTTCAATAGATTTAAACTTTTCTCAGCCTCTTCTTTCCAGTGAAAAGACTTATGTCTTTTCTTCACTGTATCCATCATCCCTGCACTAATTCCACTGAAATTCTTGATGAACTTTTGGTAGAAACTAGCTAATCCGTGAAAACTTCTCACCTCAAAGATATTCTTCAATGATGGCCAATTCTTCATTACCTCCACCTTATCTGGATCCATCCTCAACTCATCTGCCGAAATAACAAATCCCAATTAAATGAGCTATATCTTCATGAATGAGGACTTCTTCATATTTATCAACAACTTCTCCTACTGTAGTTTCTGCATCACTGTAGCCAAATTCTTACTTCCGGCTCCACCTCCTTATCCTTGATTGGAAGCAACATGTGTGTCCTCCCATTCTTCTCTAGGGTCTATGTGTTCATTCTCCCATCATGAATCACATTCCTGTCATATTTCCATGGTCTACCCAACAATAGATGACAAACATCCATAGGAATGACATCACATAATATCTTATCATTATATCCTCCTATCTTGAACTCAACTAAACATTGTTTAGTGATAGTTACCTGATGTCCTTTTTGTAGCCATGAGATTTTGTATGGACTTGGATGATCAATCATCTCCAACTCCAGCTTCTCTACCATCTCGGTTGAAATGAGATTATCCATGCTACCACTGTCTACAATGACTTTGCATACCCTGTCCTTGGTCTTGCAAGCAGTCCAGAAAAGTCTGTTCCTTTGGAATGAACTCTCCACCTCCTTCTCCGGTGTCAAAAGATATTTTCGCATCATCAACGATCTTCCACCTTCAACGTCTTCTGCTTCAACATCCCACCTCTGTGCTTCGGCGATGTGAGCTTCTCCAATCTCCTTCTTTTTGTCTGGACACTCGTAAGACTTGTGCCCATTCTTTCCACATGTGAAGCATGTAATTACTCCACCTCTTCCTCTTCCTCTACCTCTAGTACGAGGAAAAGTGTTTTTGTCAGCATAATCTCCTCTCTGCTCAGTATGTTGTCCTCTCTATTCAACATATTTCCCTCTCTGTGAGGTTCCACCTCTCTCAGTTCGAGTCTGAGATTTCTTCCAGTCCTCTCTGGGCTTCTGATATTATCCTGGGCAACTGATTTGCCTCTAGGCTGACTTCTGCCTCGGCCTCTCTGACCCTACTTTTGGCTCAGCTTCTCTTCCTCTTTCAGAGCCATATGATAAGCATCTTCCACCGTTCAGATGGTTACCATGCTCATCTCATCCTGGATATCATATCTCAGGCCATTCATATATCTGGAAACTTTTTCATCATCGCTCTCCTGATGACCTGCCTTGATGTTCAGTTTATAGAATTCCTCAGTGTATTCTTTCACTGTCATCAGCTTCTGTCTCAGGTTTTGCATCCTCCTAAACATAATAATTTCGTAATCTCCGGGGATGAATTTTTCCTTCATCTTTGCAATTATTCTATCCTGGCTTTTGATCTTCTGCTTGCCCTTACAGCGTCTGTCATCTTGTATTTCATCCCACCATAATGCTGCATGTCCCTTCAATCTTGTGACAACATGCTTGACCTTCTTGTCTTCCTTGACATCTTCATAGTCAAAGTATGTTTCCAGAGCTCTAATCCATTCTAGAAGCTCTTCTGCATCCATGTTTCCCTCATAAACTGGAATGCCCATTTTTTCTCTTGCACCCATCCTTGCAATAGCTTTGATCAAACACGCGTTTGATGCATCTTCAGCTGCAAATTTTTCTTCATGTTCAGCCTCAACTTCACATTCGGAATCACTAAGATCCCCAGCACTAATTGTGCATCTTTGCGTTGTCTCCATGTCTTCGAGTTTGGCTCGTAGATCACACATCTCTCTCTCCATGGATGGATCTGTCATCTACCTGCCTCTTCTTCGTGGCATTTCTCTATCCTCTGGATTGGGTGATTTCCTATCCCTTCTCCTTGGTGGCATGGTGAACTCTCTTCCTTCTCTGCTACAGAAAGAAAAGAACCTTTCTGCGCTCCGATACCAAACTGACGTAGTGTATCAGAGTGCTCTTTACCTCTTATGCCTCCCTCATCTGAAATATACAGACAAGAATCAGGCTCTGATACCAAACTGACGCCGACACCCTCAACTTGCAGGTCGGAAGGTCCATGTTAGCACAGGATCTTTCCTTTTCCACTGGCCTGAAGAACTCCTGATGGCTCTTCTATTTCCCTATCAGGAAATCTACACCCACAACAACTCTCACGGGATCCCCTCTTTACACTTGGGAGATCGGACTTTGTGACTTCGCGAATCCAGTGGTCGAGCATTGGACTCTCGAATCCCCGAATCCTGATACTAGTCAATGCTGACCTTTCCTTTACCCTGTCGGGATTTTCCCTATTGAGATTTCGACACTCATGGTGTCGAGCAACTTGCTTCCCTGACTCCCGAATCCTGATATGACGAAACTCCGACGCACTCATGTGGTTTTACCTTTTCAATGGTCCTTCACTCCATCGGCATTTCAGACTTCGCAGTATCGCGAATCCTAATGTGATGATTTCAGAACTTCTCGCCACAAAACACTGTTCTCTTAGTCGTCGGGATATCGCTTTTCGCGATTTCTCGACTCCTGTTGCAATGGTTACGGGACTTCCACCCACGAAAACCCGATGCAAATATCCGTGTGTAAATCTGACGACCCTTGCAGCTTGGATCTATCGTTCTGTCTCTCCTGAGATTTGAACCCTTTGGGAATAGTCATTGTATCTCCCCTGCACCTCCGCGAGATCTAACGGCTCCCGGGATGTCGTGAATCCTCCTCAGAGAATACCGACCGTCCATTCTTCCTTGGCTATTTCTGCTAATGACCAAGTGTTACTCCGTGGAACTCATCTAGCTGTGCCGCAAACTTACGACACTTCTGACAGAATTCCAGTCACAGCTTCCCTGCATTGTCCTTCAACAGTTTCAAAGGCCTTATCCTTCTTGATCTTTCTCTCAGCTTCAATTCTTAAAGAAGAATCTTGCGCACACTCCTTACGGCAACCTTCAAACACTCCTAAGTGTTGAACTTCCTTCAACCCTGCACACACCTGTAGTAGCAATCTTTAAATACTTCACTCAGGTTCACAACCTTGAGACTTCACTCGGCTTGCAGATTCCTTGCATGGCTCCTGTTCCTGTCTACACTTCTGCGGAGATGAGAACAAAAGCTACCCTATCTGAACCCTTTGTCAACGCACTCCTTGCGTACACTTCGATTGCACTCCTTGCAGGAACCCTTGTTCATATAGAGAAGCAATTGAAACTCATTCCTTCTTCCTTTCAAACTTCAAACTCAAACATGAAATCATATACACAACATATAAAGCAAATGTATAACAGGAAGCAAACATTCATGAGCATATCATTCAACATCAACATAGAGAACAAACACAAAACCATGAATTTGAATCAATCTCTTTCTATTAATCCAAATATCAGTACATGGGTGTTCTTACACAACTCTCTGCTTCTCTTCTATGCTCTTCAATCTTCCATTCAATAATGTTACAATACACAATGAGGGTGTCTATATCCTGTTTCCCTCTTGCGCTCTAAAACTAACTAATCTAGAATTAATTTGTATCTACCTGCATTAACTACTTTAAATGCCTTCTACCTACTAAGGACAAGAGCAAATCGCTCAAGTTCCATTTACATTATACAAGTGCACTTCATTAAATTGCCACATTTATGTCCGCGCATCAAATCCAAGAGAAATTCAAAAATTTGTGTTGGCACTTGTCCAGCTGTCTGTTGTCTTCGCGCTGGCTCGCTTGATGTTGGCGATGCTCCTGCATCACAAGGGTAGCATAAACTAGGCCAGAGTGGCTATGGAAAAGTAAAATCCTGAATCATAAGATTTAAATGATTAACTGTGGTTAATATTTATTTAACAGTAGCAAACAAATATATGTTTTTGTTATTGGTATTTTTAATGGTGTTATGCATTGCAGTTAAATATGTTCGACACTACTACCACCGAGGAGAACCTAAAGGTTGGTTATAAGCACGATTTTAAAAGTGTGATTGAATATAGAAAAATATTGGGCTAGACTCCTATCTCCCCAGCCACACAGGTAAATAAAATGAATAAGGAAACCACAGTAGCTTGCTTGTAAAGTCTATTCATTATTTATTATATCACCCTTAACTAAGTATTTATGTTTTTTTTCAAGCAACAGTGCTACCATAGAAGTGAATCTAGTGGAATTTAGTAGACACCATGTCATACAAGGGTGCACATGTCCAATGATAGTGGAGAGCAGAGTACCCATTCCGGTATGTATGCTTCAGAATTAGAAATATTTACTGTGATTGTAGATATTTATTTCCTGACTTATACTTATATATTATATTCTCTAAATTGAAGAGCATGTAGCTCAGGAGGGTGAACTATGAGAGGAACCAAGTGGACAATAAATTAACACACCAACTGTCACAGCTACACAGACAGGTAAAGAGAAATAGTGTAATGTTAATCAAAATAATGAATTAGTTATTTCAATTATATTTCAACATATCGATATGATCATTTTCAATGTTGCAGTTCACGACCCTAAATAGATACCTTGATGCCCTTCTCAGCGATGTACCAGAAGTATGGTACATTAGCGCATGGAAACACAAACAATAGAAGGACAGGGCACACAAAATACAATGTCCTTGGATGATTATGATACGCCAATTGTCAATTTTATGAATGTAAAAAAACATAAATCAAAGAAAAATTAGATGTATAAATTCATGACTTGTATTTGGATGTTTATCGATGTTTATATGTTCATATGTTTTGATGATTATCCTAGTTATGCATGAATGTCTATATGTTTTCTATATAAAGAAAATCGTTTGTTGGGTATGGGGAATTGAGAGTGATGTGAAGGGAGGAGGGGCCATATGAGCTTCCACCTTCACGTGGTTGGCCCTGTTCAGTAGAGAATAACCTATTCTCTAAAAAAGGAGAAGCTCATTAAGGTAAGCGACCACTTAAGTTTTTTCTAGAGTATTTTACATAACTAAATGCATGTTTATTTGCTTATATATTATTTACTGATATAAAGAATTTGTCTTTTATGATTCATGCAAGTCTTGGTGATGGAAATGCATCTCATGGACAACTCTTATCAAGTTGTATGGGATAATGGATCTGGAAAAAGGACAATGATAAGGTAAGGGTTTTGACGTTTTTTTAAAAGTAGGCTATATACTAGTAAAAGTTCACAATCCTCATGAAAGGATAGAATTGCATTTTTGGTAGACAAGCATCAATTTTTTTAACAAAGTATGAATCATAGACTGTGGGAAAAACCTTTTTTTGTATTCTTACATTGACCAATACAACTATAAAAGATATTTTCTACCAAGAAGGTCTAAGGTTCGAGCCTGTATAGCCCTATACATTCCACTAAGTTACACTACTCTTATATATATATATATATATATATATATATATCCCCTCATAGTCCCTATGACTTGGACTTTCAAATTCTTTTAGATCATTTCAATATCTTTTCCTTATCAAGATCGGTGGATGGGAACATGGGTCAACACAAACCTTATGTCTAGTAGGTTCCTAGTCCTACTATATCTTCTCGTGAGTCCAAAGTTCATAATGAAATTCCCACAATCATTCAAGGATATATACCAAAGTGATA
>ML806447.1:86721-124081 GCA_009831015.1 Picea engelmannii
TAGGTATGGATATTTGTCATCTACTATGTCAATGAACTCAAAGTAAGCATAAATATTCACACAATCGAGATAAAATTCCATCTAGCCAATTTGACAATGGGGAAAATGTGTGATTGGTTCACCAACTACCACTATATCAACAAATGGACCCAATTTGGTCATCCCATGAGTTCCCATGATTACTTCAGTAGGATGTTAACATCCAACCCGAAGTCGAGCATCAATTCTCACACTTCATATCATTGAATCAATGCATTTAAGATAAATTATTTTCCATACCTTGTTCACTGAACATGGTTTAAGGGCCTATCTTGTGCCTCTATTGGTGACTCAAAAATCGGCCCAAGGACCTCCCTTAACTTTGTTGTAGATTTATCATTGTCTATTATTTATAGAAAACTTTTCAAAAATTCTTTGACTTCATATTCCACTGTATATACTAGTAGAATCATGCATTGGCTTAGTGGCCAAATTATGGAAGGTTTTCTATTTCTTGCATTCATAGTAACTATGTTTCTACAATCATGTGTATTATGTATTGTCTTTTGGTAGTACCCACATCAAGGATGGTGAGGATATAAGTAATTCCTTTCAATATTCCCCACTTCATAATAATTATAAAATCATGGTGGGAGATGATCCACTTAATTCCATAGAGCCCTATTACCCTAATTCTAATTATGTCCCCCATCCTCTCCCATGGTTGAATCCATTTTTTGGAAATTTATATGTTAGATTATGTCTCTTCTAATTCCCCTTGGAGATTCTTTTAATGCCAAATCATTTGGCCTTCTACATTCCAAACATTTAATCTACCTAGACTGTTATTGGATAAATATCAGTAGTATGGTAACTTAGATCTCCCTAGGTCCTACCTATTGATCCTAGAAATACAATGAGGATAGACTTCTAATGGTTTCCCTAGATGCCAACAAATTATTTTTCTTTTAACAAAGAATAATAGTAAGCATACCTTATGACCAACGATTTCCTCACATATTTGGCTGATGCACCTCCTAAGATCCAGCTCCAACTCCTATAATCTGCTTCCTACACATGGGAAGACAAAAAACTATTGATCTACTTTATGTCCTAATGTTAAGAAAATCCAATTCACTAGATCTATCCTGATCTATTTAACATGAGACCAGATCTAAGAATTTACAAATCAAATACAAACACATTTAGGGGAAACCAATGATCTATTCATTAACATGTAGGAAACAAATCAAACATAATACCTTGGATGTGAAATCATTTCTCTTTTCTCCTTGCTCCTAATTCCTCCTCAGCTTCTCAATTTGACTAGGAAATTTGGTTGTGGCCGTTGTGACTGGAGAAGCACCTCTATAATTGGACATCATAACTCTACAAAATATTCTTCCTCCTCTTTCTCAAGACTTTCGTTCTTTATATATATCCTTGAAGAGGCTTGGGAGAGATTATAGATCTTTTAGAACCCACTGGAAACTCGAATATTATGATTTTCTAGGCCCATGCCACAAAGATACAATCGATCCCTTTCTTACCTCTTCATAACTTTGCAAATCTAGAAGGTTGCAGGGATCATCACTTGTTGCATTATAAATGACCAACGACTATCATCGCATGTTTTCTCCTATATTCCACGTGAAGACCCTAAAAGAAAGTCCTAAATCATGAGCAAGAAATGTATTTTGACTTTCATCTTATGTTGGATTCCCTTCTGGCATGTAGGGTGGAAATTAGACTATAACATATACTACTAGCTATACTACTTCCCACCAAATTGCATTACTCCAAGTGAAATATTTTCTATCTCCCCTTAATCATGTGTGATTCCTACTCATTTATAGTGGTATGTGCTACCATTTGTTGGCATTAATGTGAGTATCCCGACTTCAACAAGTGCAGTCATCATTCATTTAGGGTGGTGTGAGAAACTATCACCTAGAGTAGTGTGATCACCTTTCATTTCAAAACATTATGATCACACTAACTTGATTTGGTGTGAACTACCCTTTGAGTTAAACATTTCCATTTCTCTTCATTTATATGGTATCATGTACCTTCATTTGAATAGGGTGAGTTACCTTTATTTGAATAGGTGTAAGTGTGTTTGTTTAAACAAGTGCTCCATTGTTGTGATCTACCATTCTTTCAAAGCGTTACAAATTTTTTCACGGGAACAACCTTGATTTATTTCATTCATATGAGTGTGATTAACCTTCATTTTTTTGGTAAGGGAATGACTCAACCACAAGGCTACAAGTTCCTCATCCAAAAATATACAAACATAGTTGTTGAAAGGGTGTGAATTCCTTTAACCTCATATTGTGATTATCCCTTCACATTAATAGGTTAAAATTGATATTCAAGGTAATTATTGTGACCAGTCTATATTAATATCGATTAATGGTTGTGAGTGCATTGAAGTGGATAAGTAAAGGGTTGGCCCATTGTCACAAGGATAATGATAGATTTAAAAAAAACACATCTCCCATATTGTCCCCTTGGGATACCCCTACCAAATTGTTTTTGACTTCTAGTTCAGAGACCCAATATCTCAATTAGAAACATTCATTCAAGGGAATGCATTTTATCTTCCCCTTCATCCCAATGTGCCTTGGGTTTCCCTTTTGGTCCACTAAGAAAGACCCCTAATAAGTCCCAAAACCCCCTCTCATAAGCCCTTCTCACATAAGAAACCCTTTGAAGGGTCAATCACACATGAAAATATTAAGTATGGGTCAATCACGAATCCCAACATCCATCTTCTCATGTGGATTTTTTTTTTTTAAACCTATAGGAAGCATGGAAATATCGATGATAGTTTGTCACAAGGTAATGAATGTGTTTTATTAAGTGTGGAAATATCGACGAACGTTTGTCGCAAGGCAATGAATAGGTTTTATTAAGTGTGGCAATATCGACGAAAGTTCGTCACACTTTGCCATGATTTTGTGTCGCACATATAGCATTTGCGTAGTAAATTTTTTATCTGCCAAATGTTTTCATCGCTATTGCCATGCTTTTTCGTCCCAACTTTCCACAGTTTTTTGTCACACGTATGGCATCTGCGTCATAATCTGTTGTTAAGTTTTTTACTTTGGAACAACTTTTCATCGCTATTGTGATTCTTTATAACGTAAAAATATCTTGAATATGATGACACGTGGAGGGCTTATTTCATCATTGTTTCCATGAATAACAAGTTCGTGGATATAGCGACGAAAAAAGTTCCATGAAAAATAGTCTTTGCTTTTGTGGAAAGTGTGACTGTGGAAATAGAAAAGAAAAACCATGGAAAAATTAGTCATATGTAGTAGTGGAACTTAGAACGAACCCTCCCAGGTCTTCTAGACCTTTATTTATACATTACATGAAAAAAGTCTAGGTGTCAAAATCCTAGATCCAAAACCCTAGGTCAACTTGACCCATGCTTTCAAGGCTTCGCCAAATTTTCCTTCCTCCTTTTCCACGTGGTGCTCCAAAGCACTCGTTGATAATTTTTTCCACTTGTTGATTTTTCCAGGATCCCTTTTCTTTGTTGCTTTGTCTTCCTTGATCTTCTCTTCCAACGGATAAATTCTGCTTTACTTCGGTCCTTCTTTTTGCTTCTTTAACCACTTCGACCCCTCCTCGATTTAGTTCCTTCCGCGGAGTTCATACTTCACCTTTATTCCTTGATATTCACTTATCTCCATAACCAAGGGCCAACATGTGGGTTGCGCAGAGGATTTTGTCATGCAGATGATTTCATCATGCAGAGGATGTTGTTGCACAGAGGATGATGTCGCGCAGAGGATGATGTCGCGCATAGGATGTTACAGAGGATGTTGTCATGCATAGGATGTTATCATGCAGAGCATGTTGTCACACAAAGGATGTTTTTGCGCAAATGATTTTGTCGTGCATAGAATTTTCTTGTGCACAGGCTACAGGGCACGCTGCATAAATGACTGGTTTAGTGGTCAAATTCAAGATAACTTTCTGACCAATTGGAGAGGAATTTTGAAAATCTCTAAGAGGTTTTTATCGAGGAAAAACCAAATAATAAAAAAATCTCATATTTGAAATTTTTTTCATATTTTGGGAGCTTCGAAGGAATATTTGAGCCCTTTACTTTAGTTTTCATGATTTCTTGTCCAAGACATGTTTGTGCGACATGTATTTCGGCCAGTTGAAGATGAATTTCAAGAAGCCGAGAGAGATTTTTGTTTATAATGGGATTACCTACAAAAACCTCTCTTAGTTTTGAAAAAAAATATTTTTATTAGGGATATATGATGTCATATTATACCCCTATTTTCCCAGTCTGTTACGCAATCTGCTGCATTTTTGTTGTGGGTTACTGTTGCATAGCATACTTGTTATGAAAGGGTGACAGAGTATCCAAACGTGCACATGATGACTCATCACAACCATATGGTATAATTTTTATCATGATCAATGACTGTAAAGAATATTTCAGTTATGATAATTATTTGGCAAAGTCAGGTTTTCTATTTTTAGTAAATCCGTTGAATTTATTGTTCTCTTTCAAATAAATCAGAGACATGATTCTAGGAGGGAGTAGTTAGACCCTATCAACAAAGGGTGATATTATTTTTTTTTATATATGGGGATCATTTTCATGTAAATGGGGTTGGGACTGGCGGGAGAGAGGCCTTCCTTTGTAGCAGGAAAACTCTGTAATTTCTCATGAATTTTAATACAAGTAAAGAATGTTTTGATATAAGAGATTCATCACGATGTCCCATTTCAGTGTGTGTTCCCCAATTCACATTCATTTCACTTTGTTCTTTATTCTAAGAATAGCTAAGAGTAAATGATCAGAATTCATCCTTAATAGATGCTCCTTTTATATAGTTAATGTTGGTGTCATGTTTTAATGATTGCAGGTCTAGAATTCACCCTTTTTTAGGTGCTTTGTTCATTGTAGTCATCCTTTATGTTATTTATTATAAAGTTACAATTGAAAATTCATCCTTATTAGATGCTCTCATTCATAATGGGATTTTATTATTTCTTTCTTGCCATCATCTGAATAATATTATTGTTGAAAAGGTGTGTTTATTTTTCCTCTATTCCCTTAGGAATACGTAGTTGTGTTAATCTTCACATATATCTCAGAAGTTGACTCCATTTCCCAATGGTTTCTTCCTCAATATTTCCCTACCAACCCTTTTAAGAAAAAAACAAGCTTTTCCTATTGTAGAATCTGACCTTTGTTCATTTATTGATGAATCCTTTGAGTTATAACCATACATTAAACATCTGAGAGAACCCTCTCTGGTTATATAGGTTATAATACAATCTAAATTTGGTTGAAATAGTTACCTGAGGGTTTTCTTTGATACAACCCAAAGAAATTTCTGGGTGCTAACATGTAGCCCCGAATCCATTACTAGGAGGGGGATATTGTGAAATATGTAAGAAATGGGGACATAATCCAACTGAGTGTCCATTACTGTAGAAATATAAAAGTATGCCAAGGAACTTGTTTTGCAACTTCTACAAGTCAATCGGACATGAAGAAAAGGATTTTCGCACATTTGATTTGATGAGAGAGAGAATGTCATACATGTAAACAATCCAGGAGGAGAATGTTGCGAAAAAAGGAGCTGGTCCACAATATAATTATCAAAGAGAATTTAATCTAAGAAACAGAGGAAATTTTGGCATAGGTCAAGGTAGAGGAAATTTTGGCATAGGAGGAAGAGGACCAATAATATGTTACAATTGTAATCAACCAGGACACTCAACTTGCGACTTCTCGAATCTGTGTACATTGTGTACATATTGTAGAGCATTGGACCATGCGACAAAAGAGTGTCCTTAACCACTTACGAAATGGAAGGAAAGAGGAAATCAAAACCAAAATCCAAATCAGAATGTACATAAAATATGATCTGAAAAATGAAATGAAAGACTTAGAATAACAGTTGTTACGCACGAAGGAGATAGAGCAAGGGATGATGCGATGAATGGAGGGAAGCAGGTTGAGTAATGGGTAAGGAAGTCAACAGGACCTATGCCAAAATTTGATCCTCGACAAGAAAATGAGATGTATCAGAGGGCAAGAAAAGAGTTACTTGGCCATGATTGGGTAGAATCAACATCATTTGCACCTCATGTTGGAGATTGCGTTATTCCAGATAATCCACTTGGGAAGGTAATAACTCTAAGAGAATTCTTTAAAAAATGTGTAGATTTAATGAAAGATGAAACTACGTTGAATATGTTATATGAAATGGTCAATCATTGTGCGCAAGGAAGGGAATTTATTATCGTAGAGAGGGTAGTCAATCAGGTACTACACAAAACGATGACCAACAAAGAATTCATATTAAGTGCGTAGATTGGGGAATATGATGTGGATAAATTTATTTTAGACTTGGGATCTTATGTGAATGTACTACCAAAGAATACATGGGAAATGATGGTGAAACCCAAGCTGATATGGTCTCTTGTTCAGTTAAGGTTAGTGAACCAACACAAGATAGTACCAATTGGTCGATTGACAGGAATACCTGTGAATATAGATGGAGTGTGTAGTGTGGTATAATTTGAAGTCATTGAGATCATGGATTATATTCAACCATATCCAACACTAATGGGACTCAAATGGGAATTTGATAATCAAATGATCATTAATCTAAAGAGGAGGGAAATGATATTTGAGGTAGGATACCTAAAGGTTACTGCACCATTGGACCCGATAGAAGGAAAGAGGTACATAGAGACAACAAGAGGAAGCAACATTGAAAACTTGTCTAACATGACCTTGTGGATGGATGATTATGTTAACCCCACTACAAATGGTGCACTAAGTTGGAGAATTATTAGTTCGTGTGCATCATATTTAGAGGAAGGTTTGGAATATTGGCAAAAAAGGATGCATGACGTATCAATTAGATGATGTACACGCATAACCTGATCTTTGCACTAGATTGGAACGAAGCTATGTGATCCACCCAGGTATGATGGATTGACTAAAATAAGCGTTTTTGTAAAGGAATTTGAATTGCAGGTACCCCCCAAAAAAGGATAATAGCACTAGATGTTGTCCTAAAAGAGACTCCATCCAGATGGTGAGATGCACATAAAGAGGGGATGGAATAATGATCGTAGTGTCGAAGACTAATGCAAGTGAGATTTGGTACCGAGGTGGATAGTATTGTGCAGAAGTATACAGGGGAAAGTGACCCAAAAAATCATGTAGAGAAGTGGAGAAATAGATGGAGCTCGACACTGAAGGAGGAATGGATACACATGTTTATACACACACTGGATACAATTCTCAAGAACTGGTATTTGGAATTGGAAATGCAGAGAGAAACAACCAACTTGGAGGATTTGAATTAGAGGTTCAAGGTAAAATTTACATTTGAACATGAATATCCATCATTAGATGTAGTGCTACAGGCTATTTGAACTGATATATTTTGAGAAGAAGGGTCGATGGAGGTGGTACCAGTGTGCAATAAAGCTTCTATGATTGTCCATGAGATACTGGAGTGTTACAATGTTGCTAAAGAAGATAATGTTGGGGAAGATCCCATGAATGTGAAAGTACATGAAAACAATGGAGAATGCGCATTATAAGGGAAAAATCTTGATTATGATGCATACACACAACCAATAAAGATGTGAACATTGGGACGAGAGATAATCCAAATTTTGCATAGAGAGAAGATTAATGGAGTGATGAAACAGTGGAGAATATTGCAAATTTACTACGTGAGTATCAAGACCTATTCCCAACTACATTCTCAGAGATGAAGGGGATAATTGAGGAACTAGGAGAGATGAAATTCCCTTTGAAACCAAGTGTTAAACTAGTGCGATAGAGAACTTACAGGTTAAATATGAAGTACAATGAGAAGGTGAAAATGGAATATAGAGGATGTTGGTGGAAGGGATGATCGAAACCATGATGGAATCAAAGTGGATAATTCCAATCATGGTACAGGATAAGAAAACCATAGGAATTAGGATTTCCATAGATTTGAGGAATCTGAATGATGCATGTCTACATGATCCATTCCCAACATTGTTCACACATGAAGTACTAGAGAATGTAGGAAGTAAAGAGACTTATTCTTCCACAGATGGATTCCCACGGTACCATTAGATAAAAATTGCGTAGGAAGACAGGTACAGGACTAATTTTGTGATAGAGTGGGGAAGTTATCAATACACAGTGATACCCTTTAGACTAAAGAATGCCCTTGCATTGTTTTCAAGAGTTGTGGTTGCATATTTTAAGGAATTTATATATAATTTCCTTGAAGTATACTTAGATGATTGGACTGAGTTTAGTATACCTAAGGATCATGTAGAAGTACTCAGGTTAATGTTGGATAGGTGTAGACAATGTTGTATTTTGTTGAATTTGAAGAAGTGTATTTTTGGTGCATTGTTTGGAATTTTGTTGGGCCATGTGGTCTACAAGCAAGGATTATTAGTGGATCCAGCCAAGATTGCAGTGATTCTAGATTTACAAAAACCTACATCAGTTAGAAAACTAAGGGAAACTCTGGGTCACACAAGATATTACAAGAATTTTATCAAAGGCTATGCACATATCAGAACACCTATGGAGAAGTTTTTGAATAAGGAAGAGAAGTTCCATTGGAAAGAGGATTGTTAGAAGGGTTTGGACACCTTAAAACAAAAATTAGTGACCGCACCGATTTTGATCTTTCTAGATTGGAACAAGGAGTTCTATGTTCACGTAGATGTGTCATTCATAGCTTTGGGCACAGTAATATCTCAACCAGGGGGAGGAGACATAGATCACCAAATCACTTTTGAAAGTAGGAGGATTACTATAACATAGAAGAATTACACCACCACATAATGAGAAGGATTGACAATGGTATACGCAGGAGTTTATACATTATTTATTGGGTTTTCATTTTAAAATGTATACATACCACTCTTCACTAAAATACTTAGTGAACAATCTAGTGTTGGGGGGGTATGTAGGAGAACTTGTAGGATGATTATGTTAGCCCCACTGCAGATGGTGAACTATGTTGGTTAATTATTAGTTCGTGTGTATCAGATTCAGAGGAAGATATGGAACATTGGAAGCAGAGGATGCATGAAGTATCAACTAGATGATGTGCACACATAACATGATCATTACATTAGATTGGAATGAAGTTATTTGATCCTCCTAGGTATGATGGATTGAATAACATAATTTTTTTTGTAAAGGAATTTGAATTGTAGGTACCCGAATAAAAAAGGATGTTAGCACTAGATGTTGTCCTAAAAGAGAATCCATCTAGATGGTGGGTTGCACATAAAGAGGGGATGGAAGATTGGTCGCAGTTTTGAAGACTAATGCAAGTGAGATTTGGTACCTCCTCGATAATATGATATTGTGGTTGTGGTGAAACCAGGGAAGTTGAATTTAGGACCTAATCACTTATCGCACATACTATCAGGAGAATATGCAAGGAATTTAGATGAAAACTTACCATATGCACAACTATTTACAGTTAAAATGGTGGATGACTAATTTGTAGAAATCGTACAATTTCTAAGTACAGGAATGACCCTATTCGACATGAAAGTTGCACAGAAGAAAAAATTAGTAGTTAAAGAGGTAGATTATCAGTTGATTGAAGGGAAATTATACAAGTTAGGTTCATATGGAATATTGAGACGTTGTGTGATGGAACATGAAAGGCCCGTGATAATCACATAAGCGCAAGAAGGGATTGTAGGAGGACACTATGGGGGTAAGAGACTACGCAAAATTGTTTGTGTGCAGGGCTCTAGTGGCCCACACTTCATAAAGATGATAAAGAATATTGTTAGAAATATGATGTTTTTCAAAGGGTGGGGAATCCATCAAGGAGGGATGATATTCATTTACACCCATAGGTTACGTTGCAAGCATTTGATAAATGGGAAATAGACTTTGTTGGAACAATCAACCCATCAACAAGAATATCAGGGGAAGGGTACATAATCACTGCAATGGAGTATTTGACCAGATGGGAAGAAGAAGCTTTAGTCATAGAGTGCACCACGAAGACTGTTGCACGGTTCCTATTTGAGAATGTAGTCACACTATTTGGATGTTTGTGCATTCTACTTAGTGATAAAGGAACACACTTCTTGAATAAAACAATTGTAGCATTGACTAAGGAATTTCAAATTCATCATCAAAAGAGAACCCCGTATCATCCTTAGAACAATGGGATAGTAGATTTTTTTAATAAAATTCTAGAGAATACCTTGACAAAGTTCCACAACGTAGGAAGAGATGATTGGGACTTAAGATTTTATGTAGTTTTATGGGCCTATAGGACTACAAACAAAAATTTGAAAGGGTAGACACCTTTTAGGTTGGTCTGTGGGAAATAAGAAGTGATGCCAATGGAGTTTATTATACCTAGCCTATGCATTGAAGCGATGACTGATCTTTCAGACTCGAGTGTAGTGGAGGAGATATTGTCACAGTTGGTATAGCTTGAGGAAGAATGGTTTGTCGCAGGCTTCCATCAACAAGTTTAGAAGGAATGGAATGATAGACACATTAAATAGAAAATGTTTCAAGTGGGGTAATTATTATTACTCCATGACAGTAAGTTTTTATAACTTTATGGGCCTACAGGACTTGAGATTTTCTGTAGTTTTAGGAGATGATTGGGACTTAATAGTTTCTACATTTTTATGGGCCTAAGGGACTACAAGAAAAATGTTGACAAGGTAGAAACCTTTTAGTTTGATCTATGGGAAAGAAGAAGTGATTCCAATGGAGTTTATTCTACCTATCCTATGCATTGCAACAATTACTGATATTTCAGACTTGGGTGTAGTGGAGGAGATATTGTCGTAGTTGGTATATCTTGAGGAAGATCGGTTTGTCGCAGGATTCCATCATCAAGTTTAGAAGGCATGGCATGATAGACACATTAAAAAGAAAACATTTGAAGTGGGCTAATTATTATTACCATATGACGATAAGTTTATGCATCATCCAGGAAAGTTTTGAATCCATTGGTTAGGGACCTATGTGATTCAACATGTGGTGAAGGCATGTGTTGCGCAGTTGGAAACCTTGAATGGAGAAGTCTTTGGAGGAATGGTGAATTGAATTCAACTGAAAGTCTCTAGAGGCAGTCGACCATCTACACAATAATATGAACTACGCTAGAACACATGTATCATAGTAACTCTACTATAGTAGGGAGGTAAACAATAGGGAAAAAAATTAAAAATTCAGAGGGAAACAAGAAGAAGTATCACACAGATAAAGGACATATCACACAAATAAAGGAAACAACATAAAATAAGCTAAGTGTGCACAAAATTCTAGCGCGGGAAAAAATTGTTAAGGCCATTAAAGCACGTAAACAATAGATAAAAATCCATAAATAATAATACATACTGGAGACGTGTAGTCATAAATAGAAGGTGCCTCCAAGGATCGGGACAGACTGGAAATTCCAAGGAAAAATCTAGCACAGGATTAGCATTAATGTCACCATAAGGAAAGTACCAATGGTATATTCTGACTAGATTTGACACTTATGTTGGGCACAAAAGCAAGTACACATTTTTCGAAGGGTGTTAAAAGTGCCAAAGGGCCCAATGGAGAATTTTATTTGCAATTACTTAGAGTTGTGAGAATACAGAGAGAATTGGAGAGAATCAAAGATGACTCAGAGATGAACTACAACTGCACTAGAACAAACATAGAGCAAGCAAAAAAACTTATTGCATGGAACAATGGCCCCAATGAAAGTTGGAGCACCATCAACAGCAGCACGCGGGAAACTAAAAATACCACCAATTGCACCAGTGGTTGAGGAAACACCGAGATCATCTACTTCACAAGAGAGTTTTCACGGGGACTATATAGCACCACAAAACCTCAAGTTAAAGTACCTACATATGGAAAATACCCACTAGCCACACCAACAATCTCACATGGTGTAAGTGTTGAAGGGGACATGCTAGGAAATATTGTTTCCCTCAATATTGCAGATCGTGATATGACAAATGAGTAAAAGTTTCCCAATATAGCAAGGGAAAATTGTTTGTGCACTAAGAGTGTACCAGGAACAAGAGAAATATTGCTTGAACCACAGTTGTGGGAAACAAGACTTGATAAGTCAGGGATATTGAACCTACTAGAGATTCCCCACTTTGGATGTAGCCTAGAAATCAATGTATGTGTCAAGTTACTACTCAATTGCATCCATGGAGGAACATTGTGGCTTGAACAACTGGTATTGATTGATACCCAATTAATTGTGTGGATCACAGGATTACCAAAAGTAGGAGAGGATCTGGACACATTGTTCACCAACAAAGTAAGGGAGAAAGAAAAATTAGAAGCCATGAAGGATCATTTTAACACATTTAGAGGAAAGACGGGATTGTATGTCATGGACATAAGAAATGATGTTGTGTTCTTTGCAATGTAGGTGTTGGCCTCCAAATTGTTGAGGAAATGTCACAAGGATGAAGTACTAGCTGCAGTAGTCACAACCATGAAAAAATGTGCAAAGGGGGTACACATGAATTGGGCTACATTTTTTGTTAATTAAGATTTTAAAAACTGCATAGAGGCCCAAGAGAAAGGCACAAAGTTTCATTATGAATGACTTCTTATTTTTATTACACTAGTAGGATGACAGGAAACAGGTTATTACCAATGTATGAGAACAAACAAAAAAGGTAATGCAGTTGCGCGGTATGCCAAATTATGGCATACAACAAACAAAAGGAGACAAACATATAACAATGTTACATTCTATGTCTAATTTGATGCGATTAGGTACATAATAGAACATACACTATGCATCATAGCCTAGACAATAGAAACGTACCAAGATATTGCTGGACTCAAAGCATGGATGCATCATATGTACATTCAATCAAAGAGAGACCATGCATGTTAGTTTTTGTATACCAACTAAAAATTAACATTAGATGATGTATGCCTGATCTCTAATGATCGGGAAGACGAGTGGAAAATTATAGTGGAACAAACAGACCACTCGAAATAGGAAGAAGAACAAGATAAGGATGAATATGAAGAAGAACTAGATGAGGGGCAAGGAAATGAATAGAATAATGATGCAGGAAATATGCCAGGAATGTCAACAGAAGCAATGCAAAAAATAGTCCCCACAACAGGAATAAAATGAAAAGACAAGGGGAAGGGTCCAATAGGAGGTGCGCACAAAAGTACCAAAGAACACAGGGAAATGCCTGTATATAATTTGACCGATGATGACATGGACCGAATCGACTACCAAGTAAGGGATGTTGTAGAGGAGGTCATTTAGGAAGCAAAAAATAAATAAGAATAATTGCATAAACAAGTGTAGGAATACTTAACAAAAGTGTAGAAGCTCTTGGAAGCAGCTAGGATAACACCAGAGTGTAGATCGGGTGAAGGACCGTCCATGGGTCCGGTTGATGAAGCAAAAACTGCCAATCCACCCCTGAATGAGATAACAATTGGGCATCGAACATTACAAATAGAGATATACGCAGTCGAGTTACCAATTCCCAAACTGTAAGAACATATTAAAACATTGAGCCACCTGAATATATTAGTGTCATAGATTCCTATACAAATACTACAAAGCTTACAAGTAGGTAATTTTCATGAGACTAGGCTCCATGCAGATGAAGAAAACAAAGAAATGACCAAAGTGATGAAGGAAAGGGCTCAATTACAGCAATAGTATGCAACTTTTGTACAAGAAAAGAGTGAAATTGAAGGAAAAGTGGAGAGACTGATGAAGGAAAAGAATGAGGCCAAGGAAAGGGTTGAGAAATCTTTAAAAGAGAAGGATGGAGATGATATAATGGTACAGAAGACACAAGAAGTCATCCAAAAGTTGTACATGGAAATTCCATAAGTACCATTAGTAGTGTATGCGACCATGGAGGAATGGGTCTCCAGGATAAGCATAGTCATCAAATACTTCCATAGAAAAATTGAGGACTTGAAATTGCACATAGAACTAGGAACACCGCTAGAAGAAAGGGTGGGAAGAGAGAGAACAATGACGAAAGAAGTAGAAAATATCAAGAAGCTACAGGGGGAATGCACAAAGATTTGCAATGAAAGTGCAGAGATCTAGACCAACCTGGTGGAGGATCCATAAATGAAGGTTGTGGAAGCCATATTGAGGGATGCACAGAAAAAGGCACAGAAGGCTTCAAAGAGCATAAACACTCTCCCACTTGTTGAATGAATGATGAGCATTTTGGCACAAACAAAGTCATATGATGAAATTAAAAATTATGGGACTAGCAGAAGATCCTTTAGAAGTGATTAGGACTACTACAAGATGAGGTGCTAAGGGTGATAGGAGAACTTACAACTACTAAAGGAAAAGTGAAGCAAGCAGCAGATGACACATAAGAGAAGCTCACAACCCTGACTACATAGGGTGTAGACGAAATTTTGGGAACGAAGGTAGAAATAATAAAGGATGTTGTGATAGTAAAGGATGCCTCCCAAAAATTCATACAGGCATGTGGATAAGTGCACAATAGGCCTAAGTGGCTTGGGACGAGCCATAATTGAGTGTTGGGGGCCTGTTGGATAGGCAGTTTGGATTCAATTTACAGGAATTTTGGATAAAGTTTTCATAAAAATAAGAATTTTGGAGGATATGTGCAAAAATAGAAGAAAGAAGACAAGGAAGGATCAGGGTGTGCGGTAAAGGATCATTTAGGTGTATAATGCATAGTAAGAACATACTTAGATAAAGAATAAATCAAAGGAATATTGTAGGAGAATAAATAAAGATAAGTAAGTGGGTGAAAAGGAAGGATAACACTTCAGCATGCCAAAAGCAGAAAGACGAGTTGTCAAGAAGTCAAAAGCAGCATGCAGATGTAAAAGAAGGAAAAAATACCCCGATAAGAAAATCAACATGAATTGTCCTAATTTGTAATAGGGTTTTGGGGTGAGAAAAATAGGGGTTTAAGCCATAGAATTCATGTATAAATATGTAATGGGTTGGGAGAATAGGCATTCCAATCTATTGAGTGTTTTATGAGAGGTTCGACTGGGATGAATTTATTTGTTCTGTGATCAGAGACTGGTTTGTAAGGAGAGTGATAGAATAGGATGATAATGAAAGATTCCATGTCTGATTGTTAGGGAGAAGATGCAGAGAGAGGCTTTCATTGTAGAGTGGCTAGGAATAGGGATGATTTTAGGGGCTAAATTTCTCTCATGGGCTAATTTTCCATGGTTTTTCCAAAAATGAGATTCGCTATTTTAAAAATGATTTGCCCAAATTCTATAGGATAAAATTATTTTACCTTAAAAATCACCAAAATTTTATAAAAACTATATAAAATCCTTAGAAATTTGAATATTTTTACAAAAATATTGCCAATCATTTATAGGTGGCATATGAAGGATTAGTAAGATTCGCCAAGGTTTCTACATTTTAAAATAAATTTCCATCCTTAAAATCATCCCTGGCTAGGAAATATGGAGAAAGAGATAGCATGATATATTTTTTATAAGTGAAGTGCACAAGCCTGAGACAATTATAGAAAGAATAATAAAGAAGCCAACCATTGTGGACATAGCCCAAACTTGGGTGAACCATGTTAATTACTGTGTCTGCTCATATTTTAAGTGATTGATCGTGAATATTCCCTTTATTCATGTTATATTAGGTCTTCTTATTGTATGATCACTATGCAATAGTTATGAATGTTACAGTAATTGTTTTTTGTTACACTTTGAAGTATAATGGTAATATATAATTGAATTCACTAAGTAACCAAGGAAGAAAAAATACAAAATAATGTGCATGGAACTGTAAATAATAATGAATAAGAAAAGTGCCTTATGTTCCCTCACTACTGAAGAGACTTGGTTCCTTCAGCCCCAATATATGCCTCGTGTGAGACTTCACTTGCATGGAGGTGACGTCAAAAGGGTCGGTGTCTGAAGGGTTTTGTTGGTTAAGATAACTCAAAACTAGGGTATTATAATTGCACGCCAACAATGGAAATGTTGGAAATGGTGTCGCAATGCACACTAATAGTATGTTGCTTGGTCACATGTTGTTGCAGATTTGTATTAACACTTTGACATAGGCACCCACCATTTAGGACGTATGACCAAGTTGAAACAGTCTGGAACAGTGGAATATTTTCTTTCTACCTTTGAGCACTTGGCTTTCCAAATGGAGGGCATGAAATATGCTTGCTTCAGGGAATGATTTATCATTGGGCTCAAGAATAAAATTCCCACCTAGGTCATCATGGCTCGCCTTTAGACTTGGTTGGAATCCACTAAGCGTGCCAAGGAGGCACGACAAGTCATCTTGGCCTAGAGAAGAAAACCCACTTTTGTTTGTCGCCCTAAACCCAACACCCCTACCCCTTAGGCCACTCCTCTCAAGGTCCACAAGTTAACGCGGGAAGAAATGGATGAACATCATCTCAAGGGTATTTTCTATAATTGTGATGATAAATAATTTCCAGGGCACAAGTGTACATAACATAAACTTTTTATGTCCATTTCTAAGGATGTTTCTGATGAATATGTTGAGGTTTCATTTGAAGCAACGCTACCCCCAACCGATGATATCATGATTCCCTTTAATCCTCCCAAAGTTGAACTATTGATTTTGCTACAATCTCTCATTGTTTTTGTCTATTCCTCAAATCCTCAAATCGATTGGTTACATTAAGCACATGAATTTCATAATCCTAGTTGATAGTGGTAGCACTCATAATTTCATTCATCGCCGCCTTGCCCAAGAATTTAATTTCTATATTCGTCTTGTAAACCTTTTTCAAATCATGATTTCCAATGGTGGTTCCATGAAATGTGGAGGGCATTGTGAGAATATGTTCCTACAAATTGGTCAGTATAACCTAAAATCTCACATGTTTTCTATTGACATGGTTGGTTGTGACATTATGCTTGGTGTGGAATGGTTATGCACCCTAGGACCCATACTCATGGATTTTAAGGAGTTCTCCATGCAATTCCAACAAGAAGAACAATAGTATAAAATTCAAGGCATTACATTAGGATATTTGAAGATCATCAATTCCCACCGTATGGAAAATTTACTCAAAGAGTCATTCTGGCATAATTTCCCAACTCCATTCAATTCAAGCAGTTGAGACAGCCTTGGTACACCCCAACCTTCAAGGTATCCTTTCATGCCATCACACTATTTTCAAAACCCCCTGAGGGCATTCTTCCTCCCAATGTTCTCCCTCATCATCAACCATTTGCTTTAAAAGATGAAATTGGGAAAATTTTCCACGAATTGTTAGATATGGGTGTTATCTGTCCTATCACCATCCGATATTATTCCATTATTTTCATGGTCCTCTAGAAGGAAGGCACTTGGCACATGTGTCCTAATTTTCATGCCCTCAACAAACTTACCATCAAAGACAAATTCCCCATTCCCTTCATAGATGACTTTCTGGATGAACTTAGTGTGGATCAACACTTTACCAAACTTGACCTCCGTTCAGCCTACAACTATATATGTATGAAAGAGGAAGAAATCCCCAAGACGGAATTTTGTACTCATGAGGGCCACTATGAGTTAATGGCCATGCCCTTTGGTGTCTGTAATGATCCCTCCACTTTTCAAAGTCCTGTGAATCATGTCTTCCATCCTTTCCTATGTCACTTTGTGTTAGTTTTGTTTGATGGTATTCTCATCTATAGTAAAATGTGTTAATCCCACCTCACCCATGTAGATGAAGTTCTCCATCGCCTCTCCAAGAAAAAACTTTTCCTCAAGCAGTCTAAATGTACTTTTGGTGTCTTAGAATTTGAGTACCTGGGTCATATTGTTGGCAAGGATGGTATAAAGGTGGATCCTAAGAAAATTGAATCTATGAAGAATTTACCTTGCCCTAAAACACTTAAAATTATACTTGGTTTCCTGGGTTTAATGGGCTATTATCGCAAGTTTGTTCTAAATTATGGAAAAATTGCAGCCTCCCTAATCGCTCTTCTTAAAAAGAATTCCTTCAGTTAGACTCCGACAGTAGACCAATCCTTCTGAGCCTTGAAGGAATCTATGTTCACTACTCTTCTATGGCCCTACCTTATTTTTCATGTAGTGGATCTATGTCACCCTTATCTATTGGGACAATTCTTCCAAATTCAAATAGACCATCAAAGCCTAAATTACTTCCTGGAACAATGAATTTCATCCCCATAGCAACAAAAATGGGTGACCAAGCTGTTTGGATATGATTATGAGATCATTTACAAACAGGGAAAATAAAATGTAGTGGTTGATTCTCTTTCCATATGGAGAATACAGGTCCCTATTTTCCCTCTCATTCTTTGTCGTCAACTGAATTTAGGTTGTTTTCCAAGAATGGTTGCAAGATCGCAAATCTACAGCCTCATCCAAATACTGCAACAGAATCCCCAAGCTACTTCAGGGTACTCTTGGAACAATGAAGAGTTTTTCTATAAAGGTCACCTATATTTAAGCAAACAGTCAACCCTTAAATCCAAGGCGCTCTCTGAGTTTCATACTTCTCCTATTGCAAGGAATTCAGGTTCTACCAAAACTTATGAAAGGGTCAAACACTCTTTCTTCTGGGATGATATGAAACATGATTTCCACACCTTTGTGGCAGAATGTGATATATGTCAATGCAATAAGGGTGAGATTGTCAAAACTCCTGACACACCCCAACCACTTATGATTTCACCTACTATTTGGATGGATATTTCTATATATTTCATTGTGGGCTTACCCAAAATAGGAAATAAGTATTTTGTCATGGTGGTAGTGGATCCTCTCTCCAAATATGCACATTTTTATGCTCTTCAACACTCATTAATAACATCTACAACAACTCAAATTGTTTATGGATAATATATTTAAACTCCATGGAATACCTCATTATATTGTTTATGATCGTGATCCAACCTTTGCCAACAATTTATGGCAAGAATTATTCAGGCTCCAGGGAACCCAATTGCATCTTAGTACAACCTATCATCCATAAACGAATGGCCAAATAGAAGTGGTCAACAAGTGTCTAGAAACATATTTGAGGTGTTTTGCGACCGAACAACAACATAAGTGGGTTTATTGGTTACCCTTAGCTGAATGGTGGTACAACACCTCTTACCATATAGCCACTTGCATCACTCCCTTTGAATCAATCTACGAACATAAGACACCATCGGTTCTCCCATACATGCGAGGTGTATCCAAGTTTCAGTAGGTTGACCGTAATCTTACATCCCACATGACTATTCTTTTTAATCTCAAATAAAATTTGGTCATGGCTCAGAGCCACATGAAGCCACAAGTAGATCAGGGTCATTTCGAATGCCAATTTTCTTAAGGGGACCAAGTGTTTCTCCGTCTCCAACTATACAAGAAGACTTCGCTCAAATCTCAGCGTGTAAAAAACTAGCCCCCAAATTTTATGGTCCTTATACTATTCTCAAACGCATGGGTATAATGGCCTATCAGTTAGCATTTCCTAGCAACTCTAATCTACATCTTATTTTTCATGTTTCTTTCCTAAAAAAAGTTATTGGCACCAAGTTCCATGCTCATACTAGTCTAGCAGAGTTGGATGAAGAAGGTTCAATTTGGTTGCATCCACAATCAATATTGGACCAGCGAGAGCATCATTTGCATCAATGTACCATCCAGGAAGTGTTAGTTCAATGGAAGGATACTCCACCAGAAGATGCCACATGGGATTCGACTACTATTCTGCAGAAATTCCATCATCTCAAGCCTTGAGGATAAGGCTCTTTTTAAGGGGGAGTGCATGTTAGGGACCTAACATCCCTAACCCATCACACACATAGAAAAATATATTTTCCATGTAATAAAGGCCAACATTAGTTAATAAGGCCTATTTAATAAATATGAACAAGTCAATGTAAGAAGACCTAATAGAAGCTTTCACTTCTAGAAATATATTCCTCTAGAATGTTCTTTAGAAGACAAAATTAGTATAAATAAGAGTAGGAGGCATGGGAAAGATTTGTCCTCTACATGAGAGGCTTCTCTACCGAAGGTTTCCCCCTCAAAGAGGCAAGTGAACATTTCTCCCATTTCAATAAAGGTATCATTTTGTGTGTTATTCTCTACATTTTGTTGTTCTATTGGTAATTTTGATTATATCTTGTTTCTTCTTAATATCACATAACCAAGTGCATAAAAATATGGTTGCATACGAAGGATGAACCTCCCAACCATAGGCATTACTATTTAGTTTCTCTCAACAACAAGCCATGCATAAGCTGAGGCTATGAGTCCACAATGAGATATGTCCCTCTCGGTTTTCCACTCTTCACACTCAGGAACCCAACACCCAAGTTCTACTCCAACAATAGTTCCAATCCACCAACTCTCTTCCCCACAACCTGCACTACTCAAGGAATGTACCCCCTTCACTTTTCTTAGTCCATCAAGTATTACCATTTGTTTATCGATGCTTCCAGTGCACTTAATTGGCCATGAATATCATAGTTGGGGACTCTAGGAACTCTCAGCTACTCTAGGAGTTCTCACAATAGCCTTCACAAGGTTATTGAGCCATTTCCTCAATAGGAAAATTGTCTATAGTCTTACCACCTATTTTACATGCACACAAGCCACATTTCTAGCATAAAACACATCCCAATAATGACTTCCTTCAAGCATCATGGATGGTTCTCTTCACAACACTCAACTCCTCTCATGCTGCACTACAACTGCACATAAAATACGTCCCCTTTCCTACTCTAATTTCCCTTATTATCCCTTGCTTGTTTGACTCTCAATGTTCACAAAGATGATTGTACTTCATCCCGATGCTCCTAATAATCTGGGATGTGACTTATCACCCCCAACCTATGACATGAAATCAATTATTGGCTTTGGGAACACACAACAACAAAATAAAAGGTTTACACAATGATAATAATTTCATAAGTGTGGGTTGGATTAATACCCATGAATATTCCCCCTTGGGCCCCTCTCTATTGTGGAATAATATCCCCCTATCATTTTCATCCCTCTCATATCACAACTAGTGATTACTATTTTATTAATCATTTCAATGTACCATTTACATAGTTTGAGCCTCGGCCATATTAATCAATACCGTCTCTTTGCCCCAAACATATCAAATCAGTATCCTAAATCACATTTATACAATTACATTATAATTTATGGGGATTAAAATCGGGGATGTTACGTGGAGAAAAAAAAATCACTTTTGAAATTTAAACAATCCTTTCTATACCTAGATCCTTGACCCCCAACATTTGGAATTTCAACTTCTTAATCTTTAAGTCCAATGAGTATTTTTTAAATGAATTAATTTGATATTTAACTTTTAAAACACTAATATATATATATATATATATATATGTGTGTGTGTGTGTGTGTGTGTGTGTGTGTGTGTGTGTGTGTGTGAATCAGGATTATGAGAAGAAATCCATGAAGCAAGAGAAAGAAAAGATTAATATACCATGCCCTAACTTTGATTTCCAAGAACTATATGCATAGGAAATGTCTATGTTCTAGCTCAACTATTAAGAATCTAGAACGTAAATATATATATATATATATATAATCGAGATTATGAGAATAAATCCATGAAACAAGAGAAATAATAGATTAATATACCATGCCCTAGCTTCGATTGTCAAGAACTAGATGCATAGGAAATGTCTATGTCCTAGCTCAACTATTAAGAATCTAGAATGTAAATCAAAGATGTTGGGAGAACAATGATGAAATACCATATCACAAAGTGAATTAGGTGCACAAGTTCCTTCTCCTAGAATATTTATATTTATTTCCTTTTCACTTTTTTATTTATATACAAGCAATATACCATATATACCAAAGTCTCTCAAGGGTAGACCTAAAAAATAAAATAAAATAATAGTGTTGGAGAATAATTTGTAAACAATGGAGATTAAATTACAAGAATTGGGAAAAAAAACAATGAAGAAAACAACTAACCTAGGAAGGGAAATTGATAATATAGAAAATCTTGAAATGAATGACAAGATTAAAAATTTAAAAGAAAAGATAAATTATAAGTTTTCCCTAAATAGTCTAGAAGGTAAATTGGATATCAAACTCATTAAAGAAGAAAATATTAAACTAATAGAATTATACCATTACCATAACAAAAGAGCATTAAACCTCATAACTTTATGTTTAAAATAAGAGGGAGAGGACGCACTAGAACTAGTCAAGGAAGACCTATAGAACATGTTACAAATTGAAACATGTCTCTTAGAGTGAAAGAAGTTGGACAAAATTATTGAACATAAAGATAGTTAATATATGTTAAGGTAAGCTCTACTAACCATAAATATGACATAATAAAAATCCATGTCTAAAAGGGCCACAAATATGTAGAAATGAGGATTATGTTCTAGGAAATGAAGTTGAATTAAGGAAGTTATCAAAAGGTAAAAAGAACTAGGAAGGATTGAAAATGTGACATAATTAGAAATAGAAAAATCAATTATTAGATATAAAGGCCAAAAAATCAATAAATAATAATTTGACACACTTTGCATCTTCTATTAGAACTATTGTGGCTTTCCATGAACTAAATGTCCCAATTTAAGTTGGATCCTGAGTGAATCAATATTATATTGTTTGTCAAAACTTGAGAATATGAATAATTTAGAGTCCCTAACATAGAAGGTTTTTTCTTGTAGTCAATATGGAACACAATATCCTCTCGTAGAGGCATTGGAGGCATAGATTCTTATATATGGACTAGAGCACATAGATTCTTAATGCTTACCTCTCATGGCACATCATTTGTCATGGAAATCTAAAAAAAAATAATATGTTGAGTAGGAGGAATTATCAGAGGTACATACACAATTATTAGAATAGGTGTAAGAAAATGAAACCTAGGAAATTGAATTAGCCCCCATAATATATAACTTTTATTTATGGAAAATTTCTATAACTCAAAAAATTCAAGTTCGTCTAATAGTAATATGCTACTTTTCCTCTAATATATATATATATATATATATATATATATATATATATATATATATACAAGGTCAACTATGACTAGGTTTGAGGGTCTTAACATAATCAATCAATTTTTTTTGTATGTAGGTCACCATATGTATTGATGCACCATATAATTTGTTTTTGGAATGGGTGAGGAAATAAAAAGTCATAGTAGAAATAAAATACCTATGTATGTTAGATTCCCTTCTTCTCCCTTGCTTGTTTGAATCTCACAGTTCCCAAAGATTATTTTACTTCATCCCCATGCTCCTAATAAATCTGGAATGTGACTTCTCACCCCCACCCTCTTACATGAAATCAATGATTGGCTTTGGGAACAAGAAACAACAAAATAAAAGGTTTACACAATGACAATAATTTCATAAATGTGGGTTGGATTAATACCCATGAATGTTCCCCCTTCGGCCCCTCTCTATTATGGAATAATAACCCCCCATCATTTCCATCCCTCTTGTATCACAACTAGTGATTAGTATTTTATTAATCATTTCAATGTACCATTTACATAGTTTTTCCTTCGACCATATTAATCAATACCATCTCTTTGCCCCAAACATATCAGCTCAGTAGCCTAAATCACATTTATACAATTACATTATAATTTATGGGGATGTTACATGGAGCAAAAGAAAATACTTTTGAAATTTAAACAATCCTTTCTATACCTGGTACCTTTACCCCTAACATTTGAAATTTCAACTTCTTCATCTTTAAGTCCAATGAGTATTTTTTAAATGAATTAATTTGATATTTAACTTTTAAAACACTAAAAGTTATAATATTATATATATAGATAAGAATTGAGATTATGAGAAGAAATCCATGAAACAAGAGAAATAATAGATTAATATACCATGCCCTAGCTTCGATTGTCAAGAACTAGATGCATAGGAAATGTCTATGTCCTAGCTCAACTATTAAGAATCTAGAATCTAAATCAAAGATGTTGGGAGAACAATGATGAAATACCATATCACAAAGTGAATTAGGTGCACAAGTTCCTTCTCATAGCATATTTATATTTATTTCCTTTTCATTCTTTTATTTAGATACAAGCAATATAACATATCTACCAAAGTCTCTCAAGGGTAGACCTAACAAAGAAAATAAAATAATAGTGTTGGAGAATAATTTGTAAACAATGGAGATTGAATTACAAGAAATGGGAAAAAAAATTCAATGAAGAAAACAACTAACCTAGGAAGGGAACATTGATAATATAGAAAATATTGAAACGAAGACAAGATTAAAAAGCTAAAAGAAAAGATAAATTATATTTTTTCCCTAAATAGTCTAGAAGGTAAATTGGATATCAAACTCATTAAAGAAGAAAATAATAAACTGATAGAATTAGAGCATTAGCATAACAGAATAGCATTAAACCTCATAACTTTGTGTTTAAAAGAAGAGGGAGAGGACACACTAGAACTAGTCAAGTAAGACCTATGAAACATGTTACAAATTGAAACATGTCTCATAGAGTCAAAGAAGTTGGACAAAATAATTTAACATAAAGATAGTTAATATATATTAAGGTAAGCTCTACTAACCATAAATATGACATACTCAATAAAAATCCATGTCTAAAATGGCCCCAAATATGTAGAAATGATGATTTTGTTCTAGCAAATCAAGTAGAATTAAGGAAGTTATCAAAAGGTAAAAATAACTAGGAAGGATTGAAAATGTGCCATAATTAGAAATAGAAAAATCAATTATTAGAGATAAAGACCAAAAAATAAATAAATAAGAATTTAATACACTTTGTGTCCTCTATTAGAACTATTGTGGCTTTCCATGAAGTAAAGGTCCCAAGTTAAGTTGGATCCTGAGTGAATCAATATTATATTGCTTGACAAAAGTTGAGAATGTGAAGAATTTAGAGTCCCTAACATAGAAGGTCTTTTTCTTGTAGTCAATATGGAATACAATATCCTCTCATAGAGGCATTGGAGGCATATATTATTATATATGGACTAGAGAAATATAATGTTTACCTCTCATGGCACATGAGTTGTCATGGAAATCTAAAAAACAATAATATGTTGACTAGGAGGAATTATCATAGGTACATACACAATTATTAGAATAGGTGTAAGAAAATGAAACCTAGGAAATTGAATTAGCTTCCATAATATATAACTTTTATTTATGGAAAATATATATAACTCGAAAAATTCAAGTTCGTCTAATAGTAATATGCTACTTTTTCTATAAAATATAATGCATATGTTCAAGTTAAGACATCGATTTAGTATCTAAATGAAAAAAATTCTTGAAACAAATTTGTACAATTCTAGATAACAGTCGGTTCTTGTGCACCACTTTTATTGCATATTTTTTAATGTTTATGTTAATTTTTTGCACACACACACACACATAGTCAATGAAGTTATAAAATTACAAGGTCAAGTATGATTGGGTTTGAGGGTCTTAACATAATCAATCAAATTGTTTTATGTGTGTAGGTCTCCATATGTATTGATGCACCATATAATTTGTTTTTGGAATGGGTGGGGAAATAAAATGTTACAGTAGAAATAAAAGACCTATGTATTTTAGTTTCATGGACCATATAAAAATAAAATTCAATAAAAAAATAAAAAACAATAATTTTATTATTATTATTTTTTTTTGTTTCCTAGTTTGTCTGTGACCTGTGGGACTAGCCTTTGGCTTGAGAAACTGTGACTCAGGGGCATCTAAACCATCAAAATCACTCGAGGATCGCACCTAGCCTGATCCACACCAACCCTTAACATGATTTGAGTTTTTTTCCCCACAAGTTTCGAACCAGTGACTTTAAAATTACAAAGTGCCTTAACGACTGTCCTACACCTCAGAGACAATAATAATAATAATAATAATAATAATAATAATAATAATTATTATTATTATTATTATTATTATATATGTAATCTGCATACATATCTCTATAAAAATGTGCAGTGTCATTAATGATGAATATGTGGACCATTTTTTAAAACATTGTAAAAAATGGAGATAATAATAAGAACTTGAAAATATGAGTTTGTTTTTGTTTATGCATTTTAAAGAACCAATTTCACCTCTCCAAATATAAAACCAAGGTAGCCAACCCATCCATCATGTAGAGGAAAAGAGACAACCACGCCTACTTTTTAGGAATTCATAGGAATGCATGCAAGTTATAAAATCTTGTGTGTATTTTAGTTATCAAAGCACATGGACATGTGAATTCATTATTAAAGTGCGCACACATTATTTTTACATAAAATAATAACCATGTAAAACTCCCTCACCCTAACATGTTTCAAAACAAAATTTTAGCACTTAAACCTCGTTTTAAGGAATTAGGACTTATTTTCCTCTCATGGCCATAGTCAAGGCCCCTAGACCTATCCATGTTTCCTAAAATTGCATAATGGTGCCTCAGATACCACTTGGAGGTGAAAGTACCCATAAAGAGGGTATGTGTCATGGTTGTAGGCCTTGTTTACCGTTCTTTATTCCTAGAGGCTTCATTTTATTGTGTAGGGCCCTTGTTTCTATTTTTGACCATGGTATTGGGCCATAGACCCATCACTACTACCAACAAAGAATTAATGAAGGTCATATCTCACTTAGAATCTGAAGATCCCATAGAAATTTCATATGTAGTGTTTCAAAGAAATTTTCATGATAGTGAGCCCAAGATCCTTTTTAAATGTCTATGGCTATAGGTATCCTTCTCTGACAATTATCAAGACCCAAATACCCACTGATCTTGCTAAAAAAATCATAATATCCCTTGGTAAACCACTCATAATCAAAAGATCCCCAAAAGATGGAATATTTGTGGGATGTAGGTGTTTTTCATGGCAATTAATCCCGAGAAGCTTCATTTAGGGCATATGGCCCTTGGTTTCCACCATTTACCTTTATTAAACCTCAAGACCCATTCTTGGTTCACAAATAACCTAGTCATGGTACCCATATCCTACTTTGAGGTGATTAATACCATACAAAGGTCATATGTGGTGGTTTGAGGACTCATCCATGGAAGTTGAGTTTTGTAAGTAACGTTTAGGGGAAAAGACTCTTGTTTCCCTCCCCCTACAATGTTTAAGGACTCGAGACCCATACATAATGCACAAGACCTTGTAATGGCACCCATATTCAACTAGAATACCAAAGAATCCATAGATAGGGCTTGTGTCATGGTTCTATACATTGTTCATGGTGCTTGAACTTGAGAAGGTTCAATTATAGCATAAGTCCATTATTTCCCTCTTGATCTTGTTTATTCCCTAACACCCATTTATATGCACAAACCCACTCATGGTGCATATATCCCACTCAAAGGCCAAAAACCCTCTACAATGTTCCTGTGTGGTGGTTCAAGGACTTGTTTAATTCTTTTGAACTTAAGAAGATTCAAAACTATCCTAGGGAACTTATTTTCATTCTTTGATAATGGTTAAGACCTTACAAGCTATCCATGTTCTACAAAGCCTTGTAATGGCATCTATATCCAACTCAAATTCAAAAGATCCCCCTAGAGAGGCATGGTTCCATGTTGTTTTTCATGGTGCTTAATTTCGAGAATATTTGTTTGGAGATTAAGGGCCTTGTTTTCCGCAATTGACATTGTCTAAATATTCAAAACCTGAATCATAGTGCTCAAATCCTATATTCATTACAACTAATCCTTCTAGTAGGCTAAAGATACCCTACAAGGGTCCCATGTGGTGGTTTGAGGAAACATTTGTGCCACTTGAGCATGAGAAGCTATGTTTAGGGCCTAAGGTTGTTGTTTCCCTCCCTTGGCCATGGTGAAGGGTCTGAGGCTATTAGTTACCTACCACAACCATAGTTAAGGCCTAGATACCCATCTATAGTGCACAAAACATCGTAATCATGCCCATATCCAAATCCTATTATAAATACCCCCAATGAGGGATTGTGTCATGGCTTTTAGGTATTATTTATGGAACTTGAGCCTAAGAAGGTTCAATTAGGGTTTAAGGCCCTTGTTTCCTCTTTTGGTTATGCTTATGCCTCAAGGATCATTTCTAAAGAACAAATACTACTCATGGTTCTTGTATCCCTCTTGGATACCTAGAAATAACCCCTACAAAGGACTTGAATGTTAGTTCAAAAATTTGTTCAAGGCTCTTCATGAGCTCAATAAGATTCAACAATATCTATAGGCACTTGTTTTCCTTTCTCGATCATGGTTAAGGCACCATGACCCATCCTATATGTGAAAAAACTCCTAACATCTCCCATATCCAACTATGATTCCAAAGATCCCCCATAGATTGGTTTTGTTTTGGTTTACATGTATTTTTCATGGTGATCAAGATCAAGAATATACATTTAGGGCCTAAGTATCAATTGTTAAACTCCCTAAATATAACACTTAGAATAGAGAAGTTTCATGTAGGGATTAAACCCCTTGTCTTATTCCTTGACTATGTCTAAGCCTCAAGAACCATTCCCATTGCATAAAACCTACTCATGGAACCTATATCCCACTTGGATACTTAAGAACCATAACCATATCCTCGAGAGCCATTCTTATTTTGGGATCAATGCACATTTTTATTTTAAGCAATGTGTTGTGGTTTAATCATGAAATTCATGTCCCTTTATAAGGATAGATATACCCTACATGGGTCCTATGTGTTCATTTGTAGATGTGTTCACAGAAATACAACCTGGGAAGCTTCATTGGTTATAGGTTGTGTTCATGGAACTTGAGCTTGAGAAACTTAATTTAAGGAACAAGGATATTATTTTATTCTCTTGACCTTGGTTAAACCTTGAGACGCATTCTTGGTTCACAACTAACCTATTCATGGTACCCATATCCGACTTAAAGGCAAATGACCCCCGATAGAGGTCATATGTGGTGGTTTAAGAACTCCTCCATGGTTCTTGAGACTAAAAACCAATTTTTAGTGTCAAATAAACTTATTTCCCTCCCTCAATTATGGTTAAGGACTAGAGAACCATCCATAATGCCTAGTAACTCATAATGACAACCATATTCAACTCAGATTCCAAAGACCCCTTGGGGAGGGATTGTGTCACAATTTCTAGGTGTTTCTCACAGTTCTTGAGATTAAGAAGGGTCAATTAGGGATTAACTTTTTTATTTACCCCTAAGCATGTTTATTCCTTAACACCCATATCCAATGCCCAAAACCTAATAATGGAACATGTATCCCACTAGGAGGCCTACAAAGAACCCATATAAAGGAATTGCGTGTCGGTTCAAGGGGATTTTCAAATCTCTTGAGCCTAAGAGGATTCAAAAATATATGGAGGCACTTTTTTTACTTCCTCAAGAATGAGAAAGGTCTTGCAATCCATCCTCGATGCATGAAACCTCCTTATAGAATTCATATCCAACTATGATGCCAATGACCCCATAGACAGTGCATGTGTTATGGTTTGCAAGCATTGTTCATGGAAATAAAGCTAGAGAAGCTACATTTAAATATTAAGACTTGAATTTTTTTCTCCCCTAACCATGGTTTTTAAGCTCAAGAAGTTTCATTTAGGGTTTAATCCCCTTATTTCCCCTTGACAATTTTTAGGTGTCAAGATGCATTTCCACTGCAAAAACCCACTCATGGCTCTTGTATCCCACTCAGATGTTATTGAACCTCGACCATATCCATAAGAAAAATTCTTGGTGTAGGTCTAAGAAACATTCATATTTAGTGCCTATGTTGTGTTTTAATCATGGCACCCATATCCCCTTAATAGGCTATAGATACCTTACAAAGGTCCCATTTAGTGGTTCCAGGATATATTAATGGAATTATATAGCTATAGAAGGTTCATGGATTGCAATTTTTCTTCATGGTGCTTGAACATGAGAAGATTCATTTAGACCATAAGGCACTTGATGTCCTCCATTGACCTTGGTCAGACCTTAATACCTATTATTGGTTCATCTCTAACCTAGTCATGGTGGCCATACCTTACTAGGGTCATGCATAGAGGTTTGGAAAGGGTTGAAACAATTCAAATAGGAGCATAGGTGCATTCCTAAAAGTTTCAACAAGCATGTGTTCCTGTTGTAATGATTTGGGGAAGAAACTTCTTACATATGCCTATAATAAATATCCTTTCTCCTTATGTTAGGATTCACAAGAAATATCATTTCAATTAGTACATATGGATGTAGATTTTAGAAATTAATACTAAAAAGTTATATTTAACAATATGTTATTTTTCACCTATAAATTCTACCTTTTATTAAAAAAAACAATTTAGATAAAAATTGTCCATACAATGGCTTAGAACATGTTATTTGTAATCTAAGGACTAAAGGTGATTTTTTCTTGCTAGGGGACTCTAATTATAAATAAACAAGAAACCAATATATAATCCTAAGAAATGTCTCCAACCCTAAACTCTCGATGGTTAAATGAGGACCTTGTTTTAGCATGCAGATACAAAAGAAGCTATGAAGAATTATGTGAAATTTATTTCGGTTCCTAACTAATCAAGGTTTGTAGTCCTCAAGACCTAATAATTTCAAAGGGTCTAATGAAATGGACGAATTCCAAATGGATGACTTGGATTCATGGGATTGGAAGTAGTGTGGTAGATTATGTTATATATAATATCTATGTATACAATCAAATATTTATTTGGACATATTAAATGACCATGATCCAAACATGGATCATAGGCCCTTAATCCTAACTCTAAATTTTTCCATGCATAATAATTCCTTGATCTTCAACAAAAATAAAGTCAATATTTCTCTAAAGGATTTAAAAATAAATTAAATCTCCTGATAAGTAATAGAAATATTGAAGACCTCTATCATAGTTTACAACAACATTCTCAATTGTATAAAAAATCACTCTATTGAAGTTTTGGGTAAAAAAAATAATTGAATGGCTAAACCTTGTTACGATAATTAAGTTTATAAAATAACTAAACAACCCATCAAGGATTCCTATAACGAGTCCCTAAAATATGACAAGATAAATAGCCACAAAGCTCTAATTTAAAATAATATCCACATCAAAAATATTTTGAAGTAGGAAATCAGCCAAATGATCCATTCTCCTCCCCCCCCTTGATACCTCTCTTTTTATCAATATAAAATCCATGTCCTCTCCCACTTTCACATTATCCTTCGTTAATTACAAATTCCCAAATATAGAGCCCTAGAAAAATTTCCTTGCCATGAGAAGACCATAGACATTAATAAAATTAAACAATATATCTAACCATGTGCAAAACAATTCCATACAAAGAAAATATTAAGAAAAAGAGGCATTCATTACCTACAAGGTATTATACTGTCTTACCATTAGACCCCTGCATTTCCCCACAAACATTCGGGCTTCAAATATCCACCTAGAAAGGTTAGATATTAAAAAATATTTTTCCTTAGGGTCTTGAAGGACTGATTCATGAATCAGTGACACTCGAGGATTATTAGTTGCAAAAAATCTCTTCATGGAGTTTATTTTTTGCACACTACCCAAACCCATTATTTTATAAGAAAGAACAATCATTTTGTAATGTTAGATTTGGATTTTATTACTCTAAGGGCCTCTTGAATAATCATTTTTTAAACCAAATAACACCTATATATAGTTATCTTATTTCATTTCATGAGAAATATAGGATTTCCTACCAGGTCCCCCCTAGCTTCCACTCTAATACATGCCAATATGACCTTCTACTCACTCTTCCTCCATTATTATTCCCTTTTTCTTGGATGATATTATGTCATATTTCTTATTTATTGTAGGAACAAAAATCATTTCTAGACAAGTACATAGCACTAATACTATCAATTTATTCGACCTCCTTTGTTCACGGAGTAGATTCCATAGCAACATCACCTTCTAACTGTGTACGAAAGTTTTTCCTATGTTTTTAGGGCCTATAATTCTTCTTGTTTTTCAACACCTTAATAGGGATATTTATCTTTCTATAAAATTAACTACCCAATTTATTGCCTCCAATTTGTCTATGGTATCTAAATCCACAAGGAGACGTTCCTCTTGAGATGCTTTCTTATTTTAATTATTTTATTCCTTCATTTTGATCACATCCAAAAAGGTTAGGGTTTAATTCCTAACAGAGGAATTTGTCCCTTCTTGAACTCATCCTACCATTCTTATCTCCTATGACTCTACCTTTCCATCAACCCTTTTTTTGGGACTACCAGTAACCCCCTTAGCTCTAGATATTTTTGTAAAATCTTATCAACATCACTAGAAGAAGGTTCCTAAAATATTGACTTACCTTTCAAGGATGGATTTATGTCTAAATTTCCCTTGAAAACCTCCAATTAAATGTCCACTTGATCCTCAAATTCCATATGCTCTTCCACATTGTCGTCATCATTGGGCCTATCCTTCTCGGGGAGAAATCTCTTGACATGTCCATAAATATTAAAAATGGAGCACTTGAATGGGATATTTACATAATCGATCTCTTCATGATTTGATCTATTTCCCACCTAGATTCCAATACCATTTAGGAACCCATCCCCGACATTCATCTCCACACAAATATTTTCCACAAACGTTACAGATCAATTTATCATATAGATAGGGTGGACTATTAACATATCAAATTCAAAGAACAATGCACTTAAATATCTAATATTAGCCTACAATCTATTTGATATAACTACCATTTTGTTACAAGGAGGACCTACCTAGTCCTGATGGCTACTTGGAGAAAAATCCTTCGATGTTGATCCTTTATCCACTTATCCTTGATCCACTTCAAGCTTCAATACCTATGCACAAGAAGAAATGAACCTTCCTCAAACCAAATAGATAATTATGAAAATAAGAATGCAATAACTAACTTAATTAACCAACTAGGAAAGTTAGAAACATGACCAAACATTGAAAGAGATCAAACAATGAACATTAACACAAAGTTTGGGGGAGAGAAAGAAAAGAGATATTGTTTTTAAATTGAATAGTTTTACACAAAGTTATACCTAATTCGTTGCAGGAACCTTTTGTAAATTTCATTAGAATTCCTCCATCCTCGGTCCACTCAGGACTGCTTCAAGAATTCAACTCTTCTCCATGCAATAGGATGAGGAAAACTAAGAGGTTTGAGACCTCAAATGCATGAAAATGAGAAAATATTTATAAAGTAGGGGATTTATAAGGGCTAAAGGTCATAAAAACCACATGGAAACAACAACCTCTAATTTCTCATCACAAGGATATTAATATAATAATTATGCTACTACATCAATGCTTACCACTTTTTGAGCCACATGCTTATTTTATGAGAAGGAAGGGAATGTACACACTCCTTTTGTAAGTAGAAAGTGTTTGTGTATTTCTAATGAGGTTGTTTAGGGAGTCTGTAGAGTGTTCAAAGTCAGTAGGAGGGGTGTACAATGGGCAATAAGGCATCTAAAACATGGAGGTGTAAATCAATGCTATAACATATGCCCCATAATGTATGACATTAGAAGAGGAGTTGATGGTCGAAATACATAATGAAACCATGGAGTAAGACATTGAGTTGGACTAGGGGGAGTTCATTAGAGTTCAAATAGGGAAATTTACTACAAAATAACCAAGGTGTCCTATGAATCTCTTCCTGAGGTGGGCATACCCATTCTCTGGAGTGGAAAATGATGGCTACCAAAGCAAGTCCAATGTGGATCCATGAAGTATATAGAATATAGAAACCATGTCCACAAAAATATACATGGTGGATCTATGTCAAAATAGATCATAGCCATTAGAAAATACATAGTGGATCTATGTCTTAGTATTCATAAGAGAATAACTGAAACTTTGATATGAACAAACTGATTCACCAATGATACCAATGTCATGAGGATGAGTGGTATTGTCTTATGTGACTCAAGAAAAAAAATAAAGAGGAGATGCTACTATATATGGCCTAGGGTATTCAATCCAAACCCATCAAAGGTATGAATCTTCACCATGTGAATAAATGAGTTGACATCGAACATGGGTGAAACTATTTGATTACCAATCATTGATGTATATCATTAAAACATGCAAGGAAATCCATTGATAATGATAGTGAGCATCAGGGTACCAAGTACATTATAGAAAGTGTGAATAAATTTCCTATCATTGAACACTTGTAGAATATATCAATCAAGAGACATTGATGTATTCCCACTATCAATAGTGATGTAACTTTCCATTGATAAATGTAATCCCCAAGGTAAAATAGAATCTCTAGATACCATTGCTAGAGAAAATGAGTTAGTGTCAATGGGAGTAGATCCATTAGGAGGGCATTAATTCATATCCCATTATCAAACATGAGTGAACATAAATAAAATTATTTGTAGATATTGGACAAATGCTGGAAGAAGACACCATTGATTACATCTCTCGCATGGACTAGATGGAAATAAGACATGGAAGAGACCTTCCGAGAAAAGAATGATAATGAAAGTTGTTGATAGAGGTGAGGAATTTCATCAATGATGAAAATTGAAATTGAGGTGCAACAAAAATCCCAATATGTGAATAGAGGTCTTACTTTCGAACACATGGGAAACCACTTAGTCAATGAACAATGATGAAATATCATTTATTGAGCACAAGCTGAACTACCAATGATGAAAATAGGCCCAATTTGATGTTGATTTTAATTCAATATCTCAGTGTAATGTGTCATAGTCAATGAGAGATGACCCACTAGTGAGAAGTCAATGAGGACCTTTCACACTAGCATGAGTGAAGAACATTGATATTGATGTGACTAAGAAGAACTTGGAAACCAGGAAGGACAACATGGATGGTCAAGAATTATGAAGAATGGTCGACATAAGCTAAAGACAAACCTTCAACATAATCACAACACAATGGTGACTTAGGAATCATTTTAAACAAAGAGTAACAATGATATAATTCTATGACATATGAAGCATCAACAGACTCTCCATAATGATTGGAAGAGTAAACAACTAGAGGAATAAAAACTCAAAAAACATGGTTTGTCTCTTAAGGAAATACTAAGAACCAACTTATAAAGAAGAAGAATCAAAACTTGGTGCTTTGTTGAAGGGTGACAAATTGAGACTATTGCCACAAAAAGTAAAGATATTAATTCTTTCCCCCTCACTCTTTTTTTCAAAACATTTCAATTTTTTTTTGTCTTTTTCATGTTACAAAATCCTAAAAGAGAGCAAAAGAATGAAATTAAAATAGTAGAGAAAACGAGTGTCATGGGACAAGAAAACTAATTATAAGCACACGAAACATACCTATGCAATATGCATGAAGGATGTGTAGCATATGGAAACTCATTAGTGTGATTCCTCTAGGGATAAGGGTTTTGAGATGCATAAGAAATAGTTGTAAAGGAAAGAGGTTGAAAAGAATGTATAAGCATTAAGTAGCAAATGTAAAACTGTAATGGGAATTAGGCTCAAAATTCCAAGAAATGGTATGCATTGAAAAAATAAAAGTCGAAACAAAAAGTGTGGGACCCCCTGTGGGTAATGGAAAAACAAAACTAAGAAGAAGTCATGTAGATTCAATTTAAATTCATAAAAAGGATAAGAGGGTTCCTGATCCTATGAAAAAATTTAGAATGGGAACCAAAGTTGCAAGCAATGAAATAACTGGGGTACACATGATTAGTAGGCTCTACCACACAAGTTATGACAGTTATAAATGACAAAGGAGGCTTAGTGTCACAATTCAGTGAGGTTGATCCTAAGGAAAAAAAGGAATAGAAAAATGATAATGCATAATGTAAGGTAGAAAATGTAACATATATTCTAGTTTTGAATCTGATACCTATTAGTATGGATCAACATTAATATCACCATAGAAAATACCAAAGAAAATGTCTCCAAAGTCTTGTATACATTATCAACAACACTAGTCCAGAAGTTAATAAACGTAATATAAACCTTTGATAGAAAATCGTTCTTTGGAATACAAAAACTGAAAATGGAAACCTTAAAATTAAAATATGGTACAAATAACCATGTAGCCTTGCAACTTACACATAGTACTTATTTAGGTAGAGTTCTTTTCTAGGATCCAGCCAAGGATTTGTTTTGTGCTCAACCTATAAAATCTCTAGTTTGGGAATAAATAATGATTGACGATGCATATATTCCAATGGTCTATCATCCATAGTCATGGATTCAAGGATAGACTCATCCAAAGGAAATTGAACATCCAAGAAATCATGTGAGATGGGAGGATTAAAATCCCAAATGGGAAAAGTGAATTGATCATATTCCATATAATTATGGATATTCTAATCATATTTGGTAGAGTGTATCAAAAAATATTTACAAATACCATATCTTCATGACCTATAAACAATGATATTATACTTAAGAGTAAAATCACAGTCCCCCGGGGAAATAGGGGGATGCAAGGGATCATGTGCCCCCATTGGATAAATCACCTAATCAATTGTTGGTACCACATACCAAGAATGAAAACATGAGTGTAAATTATCCTTCTTAGGATCAATTGAACACTGAGGATATGATGCCATGTAATCACCTGCGGCAGGGTAGGGTTTACCCAAGTACTAGGAACAAAAGGGTTAGAATGATATAAAGTCAAATAATGATGGTGATTATTAGATGCAAGTTGATCTATAGTGATAATGCTTCCATTTTGAGGAAAATGCATCACTCAAAAGAGCATAAAGACCACAACATTCATATCATACACATAATCATGCCCAAGGATCATATGGAATTATTATGGCTCTTTCACCACTATCATATCAACTAGAAAAATATCCCTACCTCATGTGATAGGAAATTGAGGAATAATCCCCAAATATTCACTAGGTCTTCTATCAAAATATACTATCTGACTAGTAGTTGACACAAGCATGGGAGAACCCATAGCTTTCCAAGCTGAGGAATATAAAATGATCGTGAAGGATTCTTCATCTACTATACATTTTAAAAATTTATATGAATACAATTCAACCCTTAATTTGATTGTCTTGGTAGAATATTCTTATTGGATAAGTCTCATAAGAATTTGGAACATTCAGATTCAACAACAACTGATTTTTTAGGCCCATATTCAATCCAAAAATATTCAATATGGACATCAAGAGGGCACCAACATTTTCAAAGAAAGAAAAGACACAAGAATCCCCCTCGGAAGAATTCCCTTTATTGATATAGAAAAAGGAATTACTTGAAATGTAACCTCCACCAAGCATGACATGAGTGTTTTCTTGAAAACTAGGGATTTAGGGAATCTAACCAGGACTTGGAAAAATGGAGGAAATCCTCTTCTCATCATCTTCCCCACTCCTGGAAAAGGGGTCATTCCCATTAGCATGTCATAATTTGTAAAATATTT
>ML806447.1:132550-156159 GCA_009831015.1 Picea engelmannii
CTTCCATAATATATAACTTTTATTTATGGAAAATATATATAACTCGAAAAATTCAAGTTCGTCTAATAGTAATATGCTACTTTTTCTATAAAATATAATGCATATGTTCAAGTTAAGACATCGATTTAGTATCTAAATGAAAAAAATTCTTGAAACAAATTTGTACAATTCTAGATAACAGTCGGTTCTTGTGCACCACTTTTATTGCATATTTTTTAATGTTTATGTTAATTTTTTGCACACACACACACACATAGTCAATGAAGTTATAAAATTACAAGGTCAAGTATGATTGGGTTTGAGGGTCTTAACATAATCAATCAAATTGTTTTATGTGTGTAGGTCTCCATATGTATTGATGCACCATATAATTTGTTTTTGGAATGGGTGGGGAAATAAAATGTTACAGTAGAAATAAAAGACCTATGTATTTTAGTTTCATGGACCATATAAAAATAAAATTCAATAAAAAAATAAAAAACAATAATTTTATTATTATTATTTTTTTTTGTTTCCTAGTTTGTCTGTGACCTGTGGGACTAGCCTTTGGCTTGAGAAACTGTGACTCAGGGGCATCTAAACCATCAAAATCACTCGAGGATCGCACCTAGCCTGATCCACACCAACCCTTAACATGATTTGAGTTTTTTTCCCCACAAGTTTCGAACCAGTGACTTTAAAATTACAAAGTGCCTTAACGACTGTCCTACACCTCAGAGACAATAATAATAATAATAATAATAATAATAATAATAATAATTATTATTATTATTATTATTATTATATATGTAATCTGCATACATATCTCTATAAAAATGTGCAGTGTCATTAATGATGAATATGTGGACCATTTTTTAAAACATTGTAAAAAATGGAGATAATAATAAGAACTTGAAAATATGAGTTTGTTTTTGTTTATGCATTTTAAAGAACCAATTTCACCTCTCCAAATATAAAACCAAGGTAGCCAACCCATCCATCATGTAGAGGAAAAGAGACAACCACGCCTACTTTTTAGGAATTCATAGGAATGCATGCAAGTTATAAAATCTTGTGTGTATTTTAGTTATCAAAGCACATGGACATGTGAATTCATTATTAAAGTGCGCACACATTATTTTTACATAAAATAATAACCATGTAAAACTCCCTCACCCTAACATGTTTCAAAACAAAATTTTAGCACTTAAACCTCGTTTTAAGGAATTAGGACTTATTTTCCTCTCATGGCCATAGTCAAGGCCCCTAGACCTATCCATGTTTCCTAAAATTGCATAATGGTGCCTCAGATACCACTTGGAGGTGAAAGTACCCATAAAGAGGGTATGTGTCATGGTTGTAGGCCTTGTTTACCGTTCTTTATTCCTAGAGGCTTCATTTTATTGTGTAGGGCCCTTGTTTCTATTTTTGACCATGGTATTGGGCCATAGACCCATCACTACTACCAACAAAGAATTAATGAAGGTCATATCTCACTTAGAATCTGAAGATCCCATAGAAATTTCATATGTAGTGTTTCAAAGAAATTTTCATGATAGTGAGCCCAAGATCCTTTTTAAATGTCTATGGCTATAGGTATCCTTCTCTGACAATTATCAAGACCCAAATACCCACTGATCTTGCTAAAAAAATCATAATATCCCTTGGTAAACCACTCATAATCAAAAGATCCCCAAAAGATGGAATATTTGTGGGATGTAGGTGTTTTTCATGGCAATTAATCCCGAGAAGCTTCATTTAGGGCATATGGCCCTTGGTTTCCACCATTTACCTTTATTAAACCTCAAGACCCATTCTTGGTTCACAAATAACCTAGTCATGGTACCCATATCCTACTTTGAGGTGATTAATACCATACAAAGGTCATATGTGGTGGTTTGAGGACTCATCCATGGAAGTTGAGTTTTGTAAGTAACGTTTAGGGGAAAAGACTCTTGTTTCCCTCCCCCTACAATGTTTAAGGACTCGAGACCCATACATAATGCACAAGACCTTGTAATGGCACCCATATTCAACTAGAATACCAAAGAATCCATAGATAGGGCTTGTGTCATGGTTCTATACATTGTTCATGGTGCTTGAACTTGAGAAGGTTCAATTATAGCATAAGTCCATTATTTCCCTCTTGATCTTGTTTATTCCCTAACACCCATTTATATGCACAAACCCACTCATGGTGCATATATCCCACTCAAAGGCCAAAAACCCTCTACAATGTTCCTGTGTGGTGGTTCAAGGACTTGTTTAATTCTTTTGAACTTAAGAAGATTCAAAACTATCCTAGGGAACTTATTTTCATTCTTTGATAATGGTTAAGACCTTACAAGCTATCCATGTTCTACAAAGCCTTGTAATGGCATCTATATCCAACTCAAATTCAAAAGATCCCCCTAGAGAGGCATGGTTCCATGTTGTTTTTCATGGTGCTTAATTTCGAGAATATTTGTTTGGAGATTAAGGGCCTTGTTTTCCGCAATTGACATTGTCTAAATATTCAAAACCTGAATCATAGTGCTCAAATCCTATATTCATTACAACTAATCCTTCTAGTAGGCTAAAGATACCCTACAAGGGTCCCATGTGGTGGTTTGAGGAAACATTTGTGCCACTTGAGCATGAGAAGCTATGTTTAGGGCCTAAGGTTGTTGTTTCCCTCCCTTGGCCATGGTGAAGGGTCTGAGGCTATTAGTTACCTACCACAACCATAGTTAAGGCCTAGATACCCATCTATAGTGCACAAAACATCGTAATCATGCCCATATCCAAATCCTATTATAAATACCCCCAATGAGGGATTGTGTCATGGCTTTTAGGTATTATTTATGGAACTTGAGCCTAAGAAGGTTCAATTAGGGTTTAAGGCCCTTGTTTCCTCTTTTGGTTATGCTTATGCCTCAAGGATCATTTCTAAAGAACAAATACTACTCATGGTTCTTGTATCCCTCTTGGATACCTAGAAATAACCCCTACAAAGGACTTGAATGTTAGTTCAAAAATTTGTTCAAGGCTCTTCATGAGCTCAATAAGATTCAACAATATCTATAGGCACTTGTTTTCCTTTCTCGATCATGGTTAAGGCACCATGACCCATCCTATATGTGAAAAAACTCCTAACATCTCCCATATCCAACTATGATTCCAAAGATCCCCCATAGATTGGTTTTGTTTTGGTTTACATGTATTTTTCATGGTGATCAAGATCAAGAATATACATTTAGGGCCTAAGTATCAATTGTTAAACTCCCTAAATATAACACTTAGAATAGAGAAGTTTCATGTAGGGATTAAACCCCTTGTCTTATTCCTTGACTATGTCTAAGCCTCAAGAACCATTCCCATTGCATAAAACCTACTCATGGAACCTATATCCCACTTGGATACTTAAGAACCATAACCATATCCTCGAGAGCCATTCTTATTTTGGGATCAATGCACATTTTTATTTTAAGCAATGTGTTGTGGTTTAATCATGAAATTCATGTCCCTTTATAAGGATAGATATACCCTACATGGGTCCTATGTGTTCATTTGTAGATGTGTTCACAGAAATACAACCTGGGAAGCTTCATTGGTTATAGGTTGTGTTCATGGAACTTGAGCTTGAGAAACTTAATTTAAGGAACAAGGATATTATTTTATTCTCTTGACCTTGGTTAAACCTTGAGACGCATTCTTGGTTCACAACTAACCTATTCATGGTACCCATATCCGACTTAAAGGCAAATGACCCCCGATAGAGGTCATATGTGGTGGTTTAAGAACTCCTCCATGGTTCTTGAGACTAAAAACCAATTTTTAGTGTCAAATAAACTTATTTCCCTCCCTCAATTATGGTTAAGGACTAGAGAACCATCCATAATGCCTAGTAACTCATAATGACAACCATATTCAACTCAGATTCCAAAGACCCCTTGGGGAGGGATTGTGTCACAATTTCTAGGTGTTTCTCACAGTTCTTGAGATTAAGAAGGGTCAATTAGGGATTAACTTTTTTATTTACCCCTAAGCATGTTTATTCCTTAACACCCATATCCAATGCCCAAAACCTAATAATGGAACATGTATCCCACTAGGAGGCCTACAAAGAACCCATATAAAGGAATTGCGTGTCGGTTCAAGGGGATTTTCAAATCTCTTGAGCCTAAGAGGATTCAAAAATATATGGAGGCACTTTTTTTACTTCCTCAAGAATGAGAAAGGTCTTGCAATCCATCCTCGATGCATGAAACCTCCTTATAGAATTCATATCCAACTATGATGCCAATGACCCCATAGACAGTGCATGTGTTATGGTTTGCAAGCATTGTTCATGGAAATAAAGCTAGAGAAGCTACATTTAAATATTAAGACTTGAATTTTTTTCTCCCCTAACCATGGTTTTTAAGCTCAAGAAGTTTCATTTAGGGTTTAATCCCCTTATTTCCCCTTGACAATTTTTAGGTGTCAAGATGCATTTCCACTGCAAAAACCCACTCATGGCTCTTGTATCCCACTCAGATGTTATTGAACCTCGACCATATCCATAAGAAAAATTCTTGGTGTAGGTCTAAGAAACATTCATATTTAGTGCCTATGTTGTGTTTTAATCATGGCACCCATATCCCCTTAATAGGCTATAGATACCTTACAAAGGTCCCATTTAGTGGTTCCAGGATATATTAATGGAATTATATAGCTATAGAAGGTTCATGGATTGCAATTTTTCTTCATGGTGCTTGAACATGAGAAGATTCATTTAGACCATAAGGCACTTGATGTCCTCCATTGACCTTGGTCAGACCTTAATACCTATTATTGGTTCATCTCTAACCTAGTCATGGTGGCCATACCTTACTAGGGTCATGCATAGAGGTTTGGAAAGGGTTGAAACAATTCAAATAGGAGCATAGGTGCATTCCTAAAAGTTTCAACAAGCATGTGTTCCTGTTGTAATGATTTGGGGAAGAAACTTCTTACATATGCCTATAATAAATATCCTTTCTCCTTATGTTAGGATTCACAAGAAATATCATTTCAATTAGTACATATGGATGTAGATTTTAGAAATTAATACTAAAAAGTTATATTTAACAATATGTTATTTTTCACCTATAAATTCTACCTTTTATTAAAAAAAACAATTTAGATAAAAATTGTCCATACAATGGCTTAGAACATGTTATTTGTAATCTAAGGACTAAAGGTGATTTTTTCTTGCTAGGGGACTCTAATTATAAATAAACAAGAAACCAATATATAATCCTAAGAAATGTCTCCAACCCTAAACTCTCGATGGTTAAATGAGGACCTTGTTTTAGCATGCAGATACAAAAGAAGCTATGAAGAATTATGTGAAATTTATTTCGGTTCCTAACTAATCAAGGTTTGTAGTCCTCAAGACCTAATAATTTCAAAGGGTCTAATGAAATGGACGAATTCCAAATGGATGACTTGGATTCATGGGATTGGAAGTAGTGTGGTAGATTATGTTATATATAATATCTATGTATACAATCAAATATTTATTTGGACATATTAAATGACCATGATCCAAACATGGATCATAGGCCCTTAATCCTAACTCTAAATTTTTCCATGCATAATAATTCCTTGATCTTCAACAAAAATAAAGTCAATATTTCTCTAAAGGATTTAAAAATAAATTAAATCTCCTGATAAGTAATAGAAATATTGAAGACCTCTATCATAGTTTACAACAACATTCTCAATTGTATAAAAAATCACTCTATTGAAGTTTTGGGTAAAAAAAATAATTGAATGGCTAAACCTTGTTACGATAATTAAGTTTATAAAATAACTAAACAACCCATCAAGGATTCCTATAACGAGTCCCTAAAATATGACAAGATAAATAGCCACAAAGCTCTAATTTAAAATAATATCCACATCAAAAATATTTTGAAGTAGGAAATCAGCCAAATGATCCATTCTCCTCCCCCCCCTTGATACCTCTCTTTTTATCAATATAAAATCCATGTCCTCTCCCACTTTCACATTATCCTTCGTTAATTACAAATTCCCAAATATAGAGCCCTAGAAAAATTTCCTTGCCATGAGAAGACCATAGACATTAATAAAATTAAACAATATATCTAACCATGTGCAAAACAATTCCATACAAAGAAAATATTAAGAAAAAGAGGCATTCATTACCTACAAGGTATTATACTGTCTTACCATTAGACCCCTGCATTTCCCCACAAACATTCGGGCTTCAAATATCCACCTAGAAAGGTTAGATATTAAAAAATATTTTTCCTTAGGGTCTTGAAGGACTGATTCATGAATCAGTGACACTCGAGGATTATTAGTTGCAAAAAATCTCTTCATGGAGTTTATTTTTTGCACACTACCCAAACCCATTATTTTATAAGAAAGAACAATCATTTTGTAATGTTAGATTTGGATTTTATTACTCTAAGGGCCTCTTGAATAATCATTTTTTAAACCAAATAACACCTATATATAGTTATCTTATTTCATTTCATGAGAAATATAGGATTTCCTACCAGGTCCCCCCTAGCTTCCACTCTAATACATGCCAATATGACCTTCTACTCACTCTTCCTCCATTATTATTCCCTTTTTCTTGGATGATATTATGTCATATTTCTTATTTATTGTAGGAACAAAAATCATTTCTAGACAAGTACATAGCACTAATACTATCAATTTATTCGACCTCCTTTGTTCACGGAGTAGATTCCATAGCAACATCACCTTCTAACTGTGTACGAAAGTTTTTCCTATGTTTTTAGGGCCTATAATTCTTCTTGTTTTTCAACACCTTAATAGGGATATTTATCTTTCTATAAAATTAACTACCCAATTTATTGCCTCCAATTTGTCTATGGTATCTAAATCCACAAGGAGACGTTCCTCTTGAGATGCTTTCTTATTTTAATTATTTTATTCCTTCATTTTGATCACATCCAAAAAGGTTAGGGTTTAATTCCTAACAGAGGAATTTGTCCCTTCTTGAACTCATCCTACCATTCTTATCTCCTATGACTCTACCTTTCCATCAACCCTTTTTTTGGGACTACCAGTAACCCCCTTAGCTCTAGATATTTTTGTAAAATCTTATCAACATCACTAGAAGAAGGTTCCTAAAATATTGACTTACCTTTCAAGGATGGATTTATGTCTAAATTTCCCTTGAAAACCTCCAATTAAATGTCCACTTGATCCTCAAATTCCATATGCTCTTCCACATTGTCGTCATCATTGGGCCTATCCTTCTCGGGGAGAAATCTCTTGACATGTCCATAAATATTAAAAATGGAGCACTTGAATGGGATATTTACATAATCGATCTCTTCATGATTTGATCTATTTCCCACCTAGATTCCAATACCATTTAGGAACCCATCCCCGACATTCATCTCCACACAAATATTTTCCACAAACGTTACAGATCAATTTATCATATAGATAGGGTGGACTATTAACATATCAAATTCAAAGAACAATGCACTTAAATATCTAATATTAGCCTACAATCTATTTGATATAACTACCATTTTGTTACAAGGAGGACCTACCTAGTCCTGATGGCTACTTGGAGAAAAATCCTTCGATGTTGATCCTTTATCCACTTATCCTTGATCCACTTCAAGCTTCAATACCTATGCACAAGAAGAAATGAACCTTCCTCAAACCAAATAGATAATTATGAAAATAAGAATGCAATAACTAACTTAATTAACCAACTAGGAAAGTTAGAAACATGACCAAACATTGAAAGAGATCAAACAATGAACATTAACACAAAGTTTGGGGGAGAGAAAGAAAAGAGATATTGTTTTTAAATTGAATAGTTTTACACAAAGTTATACCTAATTCGTTGCAGGAACCTTTTGTAAATTTCATTAGAATTCCTCCATCCTCGGTCCACTCAGGACTGCTTCAAGAATTCAACTCTTCTCCATGCAATAGGATGAGGAAAACTAAGAGGTTTGAGACCTCAAATGCATGAAAATGAGAAAATATTTATAAAGTAGGGGATTTATAAGGGCTAAAGGTCATAAAAACCACATGGAAACAACAACCTCTAATTTCTCATCACAAGGATATTAATATAATAATTATGCTACTACATCAATGCTTACCACTTTTTGAGCCACATGCTTATTTTATGAGAAGGAAGGGAATGTACACACTCCTTTTGTAAGTAGAAAGTGTTTGTGTATTTCTAATGAGGTTGTTTAGGGAGTCTGTAGAGTGTTCAAAGTCAGTAGGAGGGGTGTACAATGGGCAATAAGGCATCTAAAACATGGAGGTGTAAATCAATGCTATAACATATGCCCCATAATGTATGACATTAGAAGAGGAGTTGATGGTCGAAATACATAATGAAACCATGGAGTAAGACATTGAGTTGGACTAGGGGGAGTTCATTAGAGTTCAAATAGGGAAATTTACTACAAAATAACCAAGGTGTCCTATGAATCTCTTCCTGAGGTGGGCATACCCATTCTCTGGAGTGGAAAATGATGGCTACCAAAGCAAGTCCAATGTGGATCCATGAAGTATATAGAATATAGAAACCATGTCCACAAAAATATACATGGTGGATCTATGTCAAAATAGATCATAGCCATTAGAAAATACATAGTGGATCTATGTCTTAGTATTCATAAGAGAATAACTGAAACTTTGATATGAACAAACTGATTCACCAATGATACCAATGTCATGAGGATGAGTGGTATTGTCTTATGTGACTCAAGAAAAAAAATAAAGAGGAGATGCTACTATATATGGCCTAGGGTATTCAATCCAAACCCATCAAAGGTATGAATCTTCACCATGTGAATAAATGAGTTGACATCGAACATGGGTGAAACTATTTGATTACCAATCATTGATGTATATCATTAAAACATGCAAGGAAATCCATTGATAATGATAGTGAGCATCAGGGTACCAAGTACATTATAGAAAGTGTGAATAAATTTCCTATCATTGAACACTTGTAGAATATATCAATCAAGAGACATTGATGTATTCCCACTATCAATAGTGATGTAACTTTCCATTGATAAATGTAATCCCCAAGGTAAAATAGAATCTCTAGATACCATTGCTAGAGAAAATGAGTTAGTGTCAATGGGAGTAGATCCATTAGGAGGGCATTAATTCATATCCCATTATCAAACATGAGTGAACATAAATAAAATTATTTGTAGATATTGGACAAATGCTGGAAGAAGACACCATTGATTACATCTCTCGCATGGACTAGATGGAAATAAGACATGGAAGAGACCTTCCGAGAAAAGAATGATAATGAAAGTTGTTGATAGAGGTGAGGAATTTCATCAATGATGAAAATTGAAATTGAGGTGCAACAAAAATCCCAATATGTGAATAGAGGTCTTACTTTCGAACACATGGGAAACCACTTAGTCAATGAACAATGATGAAATATCATTTATTGAGCACAAGCTGAACTACCAATGATGAAAATAGGCCCAATTTGATGTTGATTTTAATTCAATATCTCAGTGTAATGTGTCATAGTCAATGAGAGATGACCCACTAGTGAGAAGTCAATGAGGACCTTTCACACTAGCATGAGTGAAGAACATTGATATTGATGTGACTAAGAAGAACTTGGAAACCAGGAAGGACAACATGGATGGTCAAGAATTATGAAGAATGGTCGACATAAGCTAAAGACAAACCTTCAACATAATCACAACACAATGGTGACTTAGGAATCATTTTAAACAAAGAGTAACAATGATATAATTCTATGACATATGAAGCATCAACAGACTCTCCATAATGATTGGAAGAGTAAACAACTAGAGGAATAAAAACTCAAAAAACATGGTTTGTCTCTTAAGGAAATACTAAGAACCAACTTATAAAGAAGAAGAATCAAAACTTGGTGCTTTGTTGAAGGGTGACAAATTGAGACTATTGCCACAAAAAGTAAAGATATTAATTCTTTCCCCCTCACTCTTTTTTTCAAAACATTTCAATTTTTTTTTGTCTTTTTCATGTTACAAAATCCTAAAAGAGAGCAAAAGAATGAAATTAAAATAGTAGAGAAAACGAGTGTCATGGGACAAGAAAACTAATTATAAGCACACGAAACATACCTATGCAATATGCATGAAGGATGTGTAGCATATGGAAACTCATTAGTGTGATTCCTCTAGGGATAAGGGTTTTGAGATGCATAAGAAATAGTTGTAAAGGAAAGAGGTTGAAAAGAATGTATAAGCATTAAGTAGCAAATGTAAAACTGTAATGGGAATTAGGCTCAAAATTCCAAGAAATGGTATGCATTGAAAAAATAAAAGTCGAAACAAAAAGTGTGGGACCCCCTGTGGGTAATGGAAAAACAAAACTAAGAAGAAGTCATGTAGATTCAATTTAAATTCATAAAAAGGATAAGAGGGTTCCTGATCCTATGAAAAAATTTAGAATGGGAACCAAAGTTGCAAGCAATGAAATAACTGGGGTACACATGATTAGTAGGCTCTACCACACAAGTTATGACAGTTATAAATGACAAAGGAGGCTTAGTGTCACAATTCAGTGAGGTTGATCCTAAGGAAAAAAAGGAATAGAAAAATGATAATGCATAATGTAAGGTAGAAAATGTAACATATATTCTAGTTTTGAATCTGATACCTATTAGTATGGATCAACATTAATATCACCATAGAAAATACCAAAGAAAATGTCTCCAAAGTCTTGTATACATTATCAACAACACTAGTCCAGAAGTTAATAAACGTAATATAAACCTTTGATAGAAAATCGTTCTTTGGAATACAAAAACTGAAAATGGAAACCTTAAAATTAAAATATGGTACAAATAACCATGTAGCCTTGCAACTTACACATAGTACTTATTTAGGTAGAGTTCTTTTCTAGGATCCAGCCAAGGATTTGTTTTGTGCTCAACCTATAAAATCTCTAGTTTGGGAATAAATAATGATTGACGATGCATATATTCCAATGGTCTATCATCCATAGTCATGGATTCAAGGATAGACTCATCCAAAGGAAATTGAACATCCAAGAAATCATGTGAGATGGGAGGATTAAAATCCCAAATGGGAAAAGTGAATTGATCATATTCCATATAATTATGGATATTCTAATCATATTTGGTAGAGTGTATCAAAAAATATTTACAAATACCATATCTTCATGACCTATAAACAATGATATTATACTTAAGAGTAAAATCACAGTCCCCCGGGGAAATAGGGGGATGCAAGGGATCATGTGCCCCCATTGGATAAATCACCTAATCAATTGTTGGTACCACATACCAAGAATGAAAACATGAGTGTAAATTATCCTTCTTAGGATCAATTGAACACTGAGGATATGATGCCATGTAATCACCTGCGGCAGGGTAGGGTTTACCCAAGTACTAGGAACAAAAGGGTTAGAATGATATAAAGTCAAATAATGATGGTGATTATTAGATGCAAGTTGATCTATAGTGATAATGCTTCCATTTTGAGGAAAATGCATCACTCAAAAGAGCATAAAGACCACAACATTCATATCATACACATAATCATGCCCAAGGATCATATGGAATTATTATGGCTCTTTCACCACTATCATATCAACTAGAAAAATATCCCTACCTCATGTGATAGGAAATTGAGGAATAATCCCCAAATATTCACTAGGTCTTCTATCAAAATATACTATCTGACTAGTAGTTGACACAAGCATGGGAGAACCCATAGCTTTCCAAGCTGAGGAATATAAAATGATCGTGAAGGATTCTTCATCTACTATACATTTTAAAAATTTATATGAATACAATTCAACCCTTAATTTGATTGTCTTGGTAGAATATTCTTATTGGATAAGTCTCATAAGAATTTGGAACATTCAGATTCAACAACAACTGATTTTTTAGGCCCATATTCAATCCAAAAATATTCAATATGGACATCAAGAGGGCACCAACATTTTCAAAGAAAGAAAAGACACAAGAATCCCCCTCGGAAGAATTCCCTTTATTGATATAGAAAAAGGAATTACTTGAAATGTAACCTCCACCAAGCATGACATGAGTGTTTTCTTGAAAACTAGGGATTTAGGGAATCTAACCAGGACTTGGAAAAATGGAGGAAATCCTCTTCTCATCATCTTCCCCACTCCTGGAAAAGGGGTCATTCCCATTAGCATGTCATAATTTGTAAAATATTTGCTTTCCACTAATGAAATTGACATAGGGATATGCCCCCCTACAAATGGAAATGCATGGAATTGGGTATAAGAAATCCTCTCCGGTATGTTAATTTTGGGTAACAAAAGGGGCGTATTGGTAACAACATGTGGCATTTCAATCAAATGAATCCTAAAATATAAATCACCACCACCATATGACATAGAGGATTGGTTCCTAACACCACTGTTAGGAGGTATCACAGGAGGAAAGCTACCACCAATTGAATATACCACTAGACACAATGGACATGGGGGTATGGGTTCCCCCATTCCCTAAAGTAATAATGATTCTAATCATTGTATACCACTGGTAAACCAGATTTGAAATGTGATTTGGATTCTCGAAAGTTTGAGCATGTATAAGAAAGAGACTATTAGGATTGGTAAAGATGGCTTATAATTCACTATAGATGGATCGAGAATATCCTTGATATCAACCAGACTGAGATTGTATTGTGGAAAAAGAGATGGAACTCTCCCCAATATTGGTATGTGACTGTCTAAATCCCTTAGATACCCATCAAATGATACCGCTTCCTCACTCTAGTCTTCTTGCATAGGATCCTCCCTTGTGGGGATTCCCAACGCAACATAGGTCTCTTCTATTAGTTCATGCAGAGGAGAGTCAATATTATCCATCGTTCACCTTTGAGGAGGAAACTCCACACTTTTAGGTGAAATAACTCATGTCCTTCTAAACCAATGGAGTGGTCGGTCAACCACTTTGATTCATAGATTTGAAAGAAACAAGGCAACGAAAACCTAAGTATAACTAATCAAACCATCATAGATCACTCAATTATAAAAATATTGAGTTCAATCAACAATCAAAATACTCTCCTAAAGCTTAGTCTAGGGTGGTTAGGACTTGAATCCGATGCAGTGAAGAGTCAATCAAAAGAGCCTTATGAAATTTGGTATGGGTTGATTAAGTCCCAATACGAACTAACGAAGGTGAATTAGACAATTATGGTGACCTCATTCAACAATTACCAAGTTTCAAGTACCCTCGTGAAGATGGAGACCCTCTAGGGGTATTGAAATGAATATTATGTGTCTATCACATGTATCGCAAGCACTTCCCACTTGCAGTCACATGTGAAATGCCCTAAGAAAATTCACTAAGTTTACCACTTCACAATCAACGATGGGGTGGAAAATTCATGGGTCAAGACTGTGTGTATGGGCAGGGAATGTAGGATTGAGTCCTCGACTCAAATTTCTAGTGAAGTGGTATCACATTGAGGACTCACTACTTGAACTAAACAATTTGTGAATTCAACAATCCCACCAAAAAAATGAAGAGGGGATCTAAAATCCACTTACTGTCTTGACCTCTTATTTGATACCTGTGTTAGAAGTTATTTCCCGGCAAGCGCTCCTTGTTACTAATAAATTTTTCACTTACTATTCAAATTCTAGTTTGGTTTCAGAACCTTGAAGAGTTTACTCTCGAATCCTACACCGAGGCTCTGTACTTAGACTATATTGGTTTTTCTAATAAGAAAAAGTCTAGTTTATTTTAAATTAAGTTTTAATTTTAGAAGATATTGAATTACTCAAAGGAATGGTATCGCAACTTGTGATGTTTTTTAGACTCTTGTAATAAGAAAATTTAAGAACACTAGCAAATAAAGAGTTCACAGTTATCCTTCAATGAATTTGGTTTCAAACAAGCATAAAGAATGAAAAATTTCAACAAAAAAGAACAATGCAAATGTAAACACTCTTTTTATATTTTCCCTTTTGAAAGCATGCCAATATAATCCTATCAAAACAATATTTTAAAGGAAAAATGCAACTAAAAAGGACAATTGGAAATATGCAAAAGAAAGAAAAAGAGGAACACAAAGGAAATGTTTTTTTTCTTTTTCCTTATGAATTAACCCTAAATGCATGAAAACAAAAATTAAATCACAGGAATACCTCACTACTGGTTGACCCTAACCCTCAAAACATTAAAAACACTTAACATGGGAAGGAAAAAAAGGAAAAGTTTGAGAGATTTTGATTCCCAGGATACACATGCTCTTTCTGTGAGATCAAAATCCATGTGAATGCTCATTTTCTAACAGAACCTAGTATGTGCACACTTTTTTACTCAAGGAAATAGCTACACATACTCTATTATGGGTGAAGAACTTCACAAAGTCCCTCAAAAAACCCTTAAAGACTAGTTTGTAGTAATAGAAGTAAGGAAAACATATAGATAACTATCACAGAACCCTAAGAGAGTCAAAAAGAAATAAGGTAAACCATAATGAGAAGAACTCTAGGAGTTCTCCCTAGTGGAGTCACCATTTTTGTTGTGGATAAATTATCCTATAGCTAGGGTGGACTATTAATCGATTGAATTCGAATAACAATGCACTTAAATCTCTAAGATTAGCTTACAATCTACTTGCTATAACTACCATTTAGTTACAAGGAGAAGATACCTAGTTCTGATGGTTGCTTGGAGACTAATCCCTCAATGTTGATCTATACTCCACTTATCCTTGATCCACTTCAAGCTTCAATACCTAAAAACAATCAGGCAAGAACCTTACTCAAACCAAATATATAATTATGAAAAACATATTGCAACAACTAACTTAACGAACTAGCCAATAAAGTTAGAACCATAACCAAACACTTAGAGAGATAAAACAATGAACATTAATACAGAGTATGGGGGAGATAAATAAGAGAGATATTCCTTTTAAATTAGATAAACAACATTACACAAATTTATACTCGATTCGTTGTCAACACCTTTCATAACTATCATTGGGATTCCTCCATTCCCAGGCCACTTAGGACTGCTTCAGGACTCCAACTCTTCTCCATGCAATAAAATGACACAAAATTAGAGGTTTGAAGACCTCAAATGCATGAAAATGAAAAAATACTTAGAACGTAGGGGAATTCCAAGGGTTGAAGTTCATAAAAACCACAGGAAAAAAAACCTCTAACTATTTGGCACAATGATATCAGAATGATATCTCTTCTACTACATCAGTGCTTACCACTTTTTGAGCACACACTCCTTTTGTCAGAAGGAAGTTCATGTACACACTCTTTTTTTAGAAGGAAGTCTGTGTGGATTTCCATGGAGTTTTTTTAGGCAATTTGGAGAGTGATAAAAGTCACCAAGAGGGATTTATAGTGGCCAATAATGTGTATGATACATGGAGGTTCTAATCGATGCTATAAAAATAGAGGTCATATTGATACAGTGAGTTTTTTTCATCTATATCCAACGTCTTTCAGAGTAGCGTATTTCATATCAAATATAAATCCATTTTTGTCCACATCTCCAGTAGAACATAATGAAGTTTGACCCACAAAGGTGTCAACCATTTCTTGCATATTATGAAACAATGGATTCTAGTTCTTAAGGGAAAATACAGAACTATACCAGTACAATTTCCTTCCAACATATTTTCCTTATCCTTGGTTGTAGAAAGAAAAACGTAATCCAACCTCTAGATAGAAAATGGAATAAATGAGAATATCCAAGTTGTTGTTTCCATACTCTCTTAACCTATATGCTCATGGATTTTTACGAAATTAAATTTCCATGGAAGTTTCCCACTAGAGTTGTTACCTAATATATTTTTACCTTCTCCATCACCACATTCAGTCCCATTATCAACTTCATCCCTTCTGCTCTAAGTTTCACACACCCCAACTTTGGATTCTTTCTCTTACTCAAACTTTCTTCAACTCAATGGGAAAATCCTTCCTTCTCATCCACCATAATACTAACTACATGGATAACTTGTTCAAAAAAAGTCTCACCCTCACCACCTTTCTCATTCAATTCGTTTGATTCTGATTCTTCCATCTCTGACATGATACATGGAAAATCAAAGTCATTCAAGGGATAACTTATGGAGACAAAACAACCCTTATCACCTCATCATGAGTCACTACATCCACCTTGAATTGAAGGTCCTCTCAACCAAGATTTTAATGTACTCAATACCCTCTATGCACTTTGAGAATATGGAGTACTTTTTTAACCACCTGAATTCACACTATTATTTTCTCTATAATCTTACCTCATTGTTATGTTATTAACTAATTACCATATGCAAATATGAGTGTACAAATTTATGCACATAATGAAACTGTTCAATTACCCACACTGCTACATATTGAAAATATTACGACAACTACTTGCGAAGAAAGTACTATTTCATTGCAAACTTCAAGAGAAAAAGTCCAATTTTTCAATTTTTATCTAAATACACCCCGTATTCATCGCTCTATCGATGGAAGAAAACTTTCGTCTATGTTTTTGTCACAAGAGCGACGCTCACATGTTTTCGTCACAAGAGAGACAATCACTATAACCCTTCTCGTCTTCGACAAAGTGACCTAAATATAACAAATAAACATCTCTCCATTTGATAGGTAATCCTAATTAAACAAATAATCATCTCTCCATAAATTAACAATGGTAATCTTAGTCAATAAATTTTAGAGACTTCCTTTCAAGAATATATCTATAGCGTGAAGATATTAAGTCTAAAATATTCCCTATTATCATTATATCAGTGGGAACAGGGGCCAACACATAGGTGGCCTGAGCATGGATAGAGTCAAAATTTCAGTACTTACCTGACTCGTCTGGATGTATGGATCTCCTCTCGGCATTCGGTCAACCCTTCTCACCTTGTATTCCTACGATTTCAAATCCACAACATTTCAATTTAGAAAAAATAATTATGAATGCATTTCCAGTTCAGAATATTAGTGGAGGATGATAATGATAGTAAGAATATATATATATGAAATTGTTGATAGTAAGAATAAAAACATGGCCAAATAAAAATTCATGAAACCTGATAGCACAATTCACATTTTCAATCTCCTCCTTTTTGATGGGACCAATGCTCAATGCATTTCTTGTGAGCATATTGTGTAGCAAAAAAAAAACATGTTTTGTATGAACATGTTTATGATAAAATATGACAAAATACTCGACACCCATAAACCTGTCATTCATCAAAGATGACAAAATATAAACCACTTTTATATATCCCCTAAACCCTATACCTTCAAGGTGCCAGAACAGGCACAGGGAATCTCCATATTTCCTTTATTAATGAAAGGTAGAGATATTTAAAAAATGAGATGAAATTTGGTGAATAAAAAAATTTATAATTTTTTTTTTGCAAATACATAAATTCATTCTTTTGGTAAATCAACTAATTGTTTATTAATATGCAGCTTATATGACAATACATTAATCAAATTTTTTTAACCCATAATGTTTTCAATCTTCCTTCTAGGTCACACTAACCATTGTCATTGACTATCTCATACAAAAGGATGTCAATATCAACAAGATAAACGGAATCCCTGTTCAAATTTCAGGGACTTCCTTTCGAGAATATATCTATAGCGTGAAGAGATTAAGTCTAAATTATTCCCTATTATCATTATATCAGTGGGCATAGGGGCCAAAACATAGGTGGCCTGAGCATGGATAGAGTCATAATTTCGGTACTTACCTGACTTGCCTGGATGTCCGGATATCCTCTTGGCATTCGGTCAACCCTTCTCACCTTGTATTCCTGCGATTTCAAATCCACAACATTTCAGTTCAGAAAAAATAATTATGAATGCATTTCCATTTCAGAATATTAGTGGAGGATAATAATGATAGTAAGGATATCCTCTTGGCATTCGGTCAACCCTTCTCACCTTCTATTCCTGCGAATTCAAATCCACAACATTTCAGTTCAAAAAAAATAATTATGAATGCATTTCCATTTCAGAATATTAGTGGAGGATAATAATGATAGTAAGAATATATATATATATATATGAAATTGTTGATAGTAAGAATAAAAACATGGCCAAATAAAAAGTCATGAAACCTGATAACACAATTCACATTTGGAATCTCCTCCTTTTTTATGAGACCAACGCTCATTGCATTTCCTGTGAGCATACTATGGAGCCAAAAAAACACATGTTTTGTATGAACAGGTTTATGATAAAATATGACAAAATACTCGATACCCATAAACCTGTCATTCATCAAAGATGACAAAATATAAACCACTTTTATCTATCCCCTAAAACTTGTACCTTCAAGGTGTCAAAACAGGCACAAGGAATCTCCATATTTACTTTATTGGAAGAGATATTTAAAAAATGAGATGAAATTTGGTGAATAAAAATATTTATAAAAAAGTTTTTGCAAATACATAAATTCATTTCACTTTGAGTGGGACTTTGGAGGGTCCAATTCATGGTCATTTTTGGTGGCAATGGTGGTCTATTCTCCTTGCTAGTGGTTGCATTGCCACTTTCTCCTAGATATTATTTAGTTAGCTACACTTAATATTAAATTGTTGCATTGAATTTAATTAGTTTCATTTCACTTAATCCCATGAAAAACCTAAATTACAATAGTTGAAAAACCTAAAATATCTTCTCTACAGGTTGTTCTCTTTCACTCCTAAAGATCTTCGCTACAGGTTGTTTTTATAGGAGGGTTAAAATATTATGGTTAATGTTCTTCGCAAGAGCGATGGCTGTAGTTTGTCCTAAGTTGATAAACCAAATATGAAATGAATCCAAGCATCATTTGATATCGTCGCAAGAGAGACGAATGTAAATAATGTTGCGATGAATTTGCTATACTATCGACGAAAAAAGTTCGTCGATAATTTTATGCCATTAGTATGTAATTTTGTACAAAAATAATGGATCTTTGGGACTACACCATCATCAAGGAACGAGGAACAAGGAACGATGAACGAGGAACGAAAATTGCACGAGGACTAGACACCGACAACAAGGACCTGCGAATGGGGCCAACATTGAAATATTTTCAAAAAGTTTTTGTATGCACTGAAATTTGTCATGGATAGACTATTGGCATGCCTTAACGATGTGGGAGGGTGTCTGGACTCAAATTTGAGTGACACACCCACTTTCTTCCATCATAAATTCATCATGGAAACCATAAACCCTAATTTTCATATGTTCTAGTAGATATGTTAATGATTCCAAGTTTCATATTTGTATTTGACTAAAGGTCCATCTAGCTTGCAAAGTATCAAATTGAGATTTCAAGCTGATAAACCAAATATTAAATGAATCCAAGCATCATTTTATATCATCGCAAGAGAGACGAATGTAAATAATGTTGTGACGAATTTTCTATACTATCGACGAAAAAAGTTCGTCGATAATTTTATGTCATTAGTATGTAATTTTGTACAACAATAATGGATCTTGGGGACTACACCATGGTCAAGGAATGAGTAATGAGGAACGATGAACGAGGAACGCAAATTGCATGAGGACTAGACACCAACAACATGGACCTGTGAATGGGCCAACGTTGAAATTTTTTCAAACAATTTATGTATGCACTGAAATTTTGCATGGATAGACTATTGGCATGCCTTAATGATATGGGAGGTTCCTTAGACTCAAATTTGAGTGACACACCCACTTTCTTCTATCATCAATTCATCATGGAAACCATAAACCCTAATTTTCATATGTTCTAGTAGATATGTTAATGATTCCAAGTTTCATATTTGTATTTGACTGAATGTCCAACTAGCTTGCAAAGTATCAAATTGAGATTTCAAGTTGATAAAACAAATATGAAATGAATCCAAGAATCATTTGATATCGTCACAAGAAAGATGAATGTAAATAATGTTGCGACGAATTTGCTATACTATAGACGAAAAAATTTCATTGATAATTTTATGCCATTAGTATGTAATTTTGTAAAAAAATAATGGATCTTGGGGACTACACCATGGTCAAGGAACGAGGAACGAGGAACGATGAACAAGGAACGAAAATTGCATGAGGACTAGACACCAACAATAGGGACTTGCGAATGGGGCCAATGTTGAAATTTTTTCAAACAGTTTCTGTATGCACTGAAATTTGTCATGGATAGACTATTGGAATGCCTTAACGATATGGGAGATTTTATGGACTCAAATTTGAGTGACACACGCACTTTCTTCCATCATCAATTCCTCATGGAAACCATAAACCCTAATTTTCATATGTTCTAGTAGATATGTTAATGATTCCAAGTTTCATATTTGTATTTGACTGAATGACCAGCTAGCTTGCAAAGTATTAAATTGAGATTTCAAGTTGATAAACCAAATATGAAACAAATCCAAGCATGATTTGATATTGTTGCAAGACTGATGAATGTAAATAATGTTGCAACAAATTTGCTATACTATCGACGAAAAAAGTTCGTCGATAATTTTATGCCATTAGTATGTAATTTTGTACAAAAATAATGGATCTTGGGGACTACACCATGGTCAAGTAATGAGGAATGAGGAAGGATGAACGAAGAATGAAAATTGCACGAGGATTAGACATCGACAATAGGGACCTGCGAATGGGGCCAACGTTGAAATTTTATATGTCTCATCAACCTTTAGTATTTGTCATTATTTGGTCAGTTGTTATTCACTGAGGAGATAAGCTGAGGAATTCTTGAAATTTCCTCAAGCTCTTCCAATATTGTCATGTATTTTATTCTTCTAAATGTCGTCAACTATCTACCATAACATCTAAGAAAGGAAACAATTTTTCTAATGGAATATTCCCACCAAATTAGAATTCACCTTTGTCCCCTCGGTGCCTTGGACTTAGCTTCCATATTTTGGGGTGGATAACTTCCCTCACTCCCATATTGAACAATGGGTTAACTTCCATATTTATAGGACCATGCAAATAATTCTTTCTATTCTTAAATATGTTAATTGTTTGGCTAGAAATTCTATCCTCCACTCAATTCCCATTTATATGATGTGTTGAGGTTCATTCTTCATTTCTACATTAATTTTTTGAGTGGGTATACGTTACTTGTATTTAAGAACAACTTAGTTAGTATGGTCATGGGATACCTTCATTGAATTTTACATTTACCAGTGGTAACATTGGTCAAGTCATGTGATGGGTAATTTTCCTTTTCATCATTCACTTGAGTGGATTCTTCCCTTTGGGTTTAGTTATTAGTTTTGATTCTATATTATAGCAACATAAAACTTAGATTATCCATATTCCAATACTACAATGATCCACTATAAAATGATTTATTTCCTCTAAGAAATCCTCTAGTTATACGAGAATTAAGGGTTAGGTATGGCGAGAATGGTGTTACATGGTTTTCAAGGAGTGTAGGGCTTATATTATGGTGCAATGTAGTGTAGTCTATAAGAACAATATCTATGTCAAACCTCAAAATGGATAGTACCATATCTTAATGTTCATAAGACAAATATTCTTGGTATGTTTCCTTTGTGGATATGGTGGCTCAAGCCCTTAGTACACATGATGCCAAACAATGAAATGTAACAATTTTACTATTGAATGATAGTGTTATGTCACCTATGGTTAAGAAAATAACTTAATTATGTACTAATGATTTTCCTGTTATTTTGGTGTCACTAGACACATATTCCTTTTCACCTATGTCAATTGACATAGCCATGAGCTTTGTATTCTCGATATTGTAGGGCCATGTTATGGTAGGCTTTGATGTTGTTTCAGTGCTCTTCATGTCGAAATGTTGTATTAGGGGTTATGGTAGTTAAGCTCAGTAGGAGTTACAAGTCATATAAAGGTTACATTGGTTTAGAATTGTGCTTTATAGGGATTAGGGGTTAGGTATGGCGAGAATTAAGGGTCCTATTTGAATCTTCTTAGAATTGAGATTCGTTACATAGTCGTTGAAAAAAGACAAAAGACTTATGTAGCGGATATTAATTTGGTCTTTGTGTGGGACATTTTATGCCATTAGTATGTAATTTTGTACAAAAATAATGGATATTGGGGACTACACCATGGTCAAGGAACAAGGAACAAGGAATGATGATCCAGGAACAAAAATTGAATGAGGACTAAACACCGGCAACAGGGACCTGTGAATGGAAATGCTGAAATTTTTTCAAACAGTTTTTGTATGCACTAAAATTTGTCATGGATAGACTATTGGCATGCCTTAATGATATGTGAGGGTTTCTGGACTCAAATTTGAGTGACACACCCACTTTCTTCCATCATCAATTCATCATGTAAACCATAAACCCTAATTTTCTTTCAAAGTACCCAATTTGGTTGATGCAAGTTTTAGGCTTTCATCGGTATTTCTTCATTTTACTTTCAGGTTCTACATTAATGTATATACAATGTATCTACATCATAGTTGTGATGAAAAATCCCTCTATTTCGTTGATTTCTTAATCAACACTATCAAGATACTAGAGGCGGGAAAAAGTGACATGTGAATGGGGCCAACGTTGAAATGTTTTCAAACTGTATCTGTATGCATTGAAATTTGACCTAGATAGACTATTTGCATGCCTTAACGATATGGGAGGGTTTTTGGGTTAAAAGAGTTAAGAGATTATAAGAAATATGTGTAAGGAGTTATTATGGTTTGGGGTTTTCAAATTTAAGGGTTATAAGGGTTAAGTGTTAGGGGTGATATGGGTTTAGTGGGGTTTATGTATATAACTATTAGTGGATATAGCTAAACACTTAGGGTTAATGGGTTTATAGAAACTAGAAGCTATACATATTATAAAGGTTAGTGGAAATGGGTTAATATTGGATAAAAGTTAATATTTAGTGGGTTTATGGATTAAGGGTTATATGAATTATGGGTTAGATGTTAAGGTATATAAGGTTTAGGGGTAATAGGGGCTATAAGTGTGAATGGTTTCAAGAATTATATGGATTAGAGGATATTAGTTAGATATTAGTTGTTTAGGGGTTTTTATTTGGATGGTTTTATGTATTAATGGTTATTGGTTGGGAATTATGAGGGATGAGGATTATGGATAATTAATGTGAATGGTTAAAATCAATGTTGCAAACATCGACATTGACATCGACAAAATATTGCCGACCCTGATTTTGATGATAATACCATCAACATCGCAATATTATCAGATGTTGATAACACTGGTTAAAATAGTTATAAGGATCATGATTTAGGAATTATAAGGTTAAAGTTTGAGGCTTATAAGAAATATGATTAGGTTTTATGGGTTTTTGGTGTTAGAGGTTATAAATATATGGGGTTATAAATATATGGTTTATAGATTAATAATTATAGGGGCTAGGTATTAGTTTTTATTAGGGTAAAGGGTGATTGAGAATATAAGTGTTATGGGATAAAGGGGTTTTTAAGGGCTAGAGGTTATGTTCTTTAAGAATGTAGGTATAGGTTGATGACATTAGAGGTAAGGGTTCATAAGGATTAGGGGTTACACGAGTTAGGATTTTGTCTTTATAATGATTAGGGGTTAAGGGTTATAATTGCTAAGTGTTAAAAGAGTTAAGATATTATAAGAAATATGTGTAAGGAGTTATTATGGTTT